>JAJTJO010000091.1:1260318-1482586 GCA_024550625.1 Dendroctonus valens
AGTTGGCCTCTATATAACTGGTCCATGTGTTTTTTAATTCTTGTTCCTCCAAAATTAGTTGGTTACGATCATTTGTATGTGACATAGTCGTTCTCTTCCTGTGGACTCCAGCTACTTCCTTTACTTTTCTGTACATATTAAAAGTATCATGTTTGGAGCAGAGGTCTTCTATTTCCCTTAGTACGACTTATGACCTTTTATATTTGTCAGGTTTGTTCTTCGCCAGTCTTCGGTGCTCCGTAAGGGTTAGAATGTGATCTGCTATCCACTTATTTTTGGGTTTAAAGGTCTCGCGGAGATGTAATTTACACGTGTCCACACTGATATTCTTGATGTTATTTCAAAGAGTCTCTATACCTTGGAGCTGGTTCTCCTGCAGACTTGTTAACCTGTTATTTATGTCTTCGGCAACCATACGTCTGACTTCAGGGTTATTTAGTCTCGTTACATCAACTGCTCTAGCTGGGTGTGTTTGTTTTCTAGCTTGATGATAACTATAGTGGCGCAAAAAATAATGCAAGTGATATAAATGAAAAAACACAAAACTGCAGTAATTTAGGTAATGAGAGAGTTGAAAGTGAATACAGTTAAGAAGAAAATTACCGAAGTGATTTACCATATGAAAGAGATGACAACTATGAGGAAGAAGTGAGTTTTGGATAACTAAATAAAAAACTGATACGCAGGAAAAACCTATTAAGTAAACGTGATGACTATGAGAGTAATGAGAAGAAAAGGTAAAAAAGAAACAGGTATTTGAATCGAAAATGCAATGTATTTACAGTGAAAAATACAGAAGGAAAACAAAAAATTGTTGAATAGGTTCAAAAGAAAAAATGAAGCACTTGAATGCTATGAAATTAAAGAGGAAGTCAACGCATATTCAAAGAATTCTAGAATTTGGCTTGCAAAGAAAAATGGGTATATGTTTTAGAAGAAACGAATCGATTTTTTGTATTTTTTAGATTCAGATTCAAATCGATCCTAATGTAACGAAACAAAATGATAAAGCTGAAAAACCTAAATAATTTAGTATTTAAATAAAAAGATTCGAGAAGAAAACGTCGATTAGAGACTCAATTAGAAGGGAATTGAACTCTATTGAGAAAATGTCTGGTACTGGTAATAAATGGTCCAGCAGATTATGTTTATTATGCAAAAATTGCCATAAAAACTCCAAAATCCTCCGAGGTTCAATATCTCCAACAAAGTTATTTTAAAAATTTCGCTAAGCTTAATTTTGTTGGTTCAATCCGCCCTGAGCGTAAAATAGGCGATCCCACGCTCAGAATATGAGAGCTCTAAAATGTAAACCTGAAGGTTCGATTGAATTTAAACTGGAACATTCTGAACAATTATTGAAAACGTTATTTATTAAATTAAGAAAATGTTTAAAATTTGCAAAAATGGGAAATCCCCCAAGTCTATATAAAAATTAATTGAAAATAAACAAGAAACATTTTTCAACTTACAATAGTTAAGAAATACAATGGAGCAAGATTTTAATGAATTTAACGATTGCCTCGAGCAAGATTCGATAGGAATGAAAAGCTTGCCAAACTTGCGTATTAATATACATTTATTGAGTTTTATTTGATGTTAAAAGTATAAATAAAATAAATATTTTTTGAAGTTTTCAACGTAAGAAATTTTAATTTAACACCATTGATTTTTCTAAAAACCCAACGTTTATTGGTTTTGCATGTAACAATTTTAGTTAGAGCTTAAATGCAATAAATAATAGAATAAATCATGGGCGCAAACTCTCTCTCAAAAAAAGCTGATCTGTACACACTGGATGAAATGAGTTAACAAAGTGTGTAATTTCTTGTTTAAAGTCTGTGGCCACAATCTATTTGAACAAGAACAACACACTTTAATACACGATTTGTTAATTGAAAACTGTGTTTCTTCCTTTCCTGGACTTAGACACGTTTTATTGGACGGAGACGATATGCTTCTTAGGATCTTGAAGAAGATAAGGACTTTCTTCATAAAGTGTTTAAATTTGATAAGGATACAGAATTTTGAAATCGAATTCCGTGAATCAACAAGTTGCCACAATATCGCGCCCTTAAGATCAATAGTACATCCGGATGAAATTTGGTAGACTTTAACAACTTGCCTTGCTCATATCGCATTTACGGTAATTTACCACTGAATACATTTTCGATATTCGATATTGGCAACTCAAGGCTCTTAAGCAAGATGATTGTATAACATAGCCGCATTTCGACGAACTGGCATTATCAATTCGCAGCTACCGTAAAGGGCAATGGATTGGATTCGCGTTACAAATATGGCATCTTAAGACGAATTTATGCATAGTTCGGTGCAGACAGTCGCGTCATAACCAGGGAAAATGGCCTCGGCACCAGATCCTAAATGCATTTTTATTCCAATTTCGTTGAGGGTTTGTAGCGACATTGCATACGAATGTTCCTGAAATCCTGCATGTGCTTATCGTTTTCTTTTCGCACAGATAACTTGATTTCGGCTTGAAGCGAACCGATTACAAACCCGGCATTGATACCAAACCAAGTCGACAGAAAGTTCGGACCGACTTGAAGTTCAACTGTCTGTTAATTGTGATCTTTTCACTGCGCCCCCGCTCCTTTTCGGGATTTTCATTAATTATTTCAAATTTCCTTATCCGTCTTCATTTTCCAGGGACATTGCCTATTAAAAACAGAAGTTCGCGAATTTAATTAAATCTTGAGATCGTTATGAATTCTACCGAAATCTCTCAAATAGGCTGTCGTCGCCATATTTAAAATGTCCATAATACATTTATTATACCCGCCTTAACGGTTATTATCGTTCTTGCTCAAGCAGCACCCCATGACTGTATTAGATTCTGAAGATGTATGCGCTCTTAACCAGGCTGTCAGTGCAAAATTATTCATCAAGTCGCTACGCATACTGATATTCATCAACTTGCCGACTTGGGCTTGCCATAAAGTGTCAATTTTACTACCTAAAAGCTTAAGGAACACCCGAACTTTCCTGAACAGATGAGTTGTTGAGAAGACAATTTTCAGCCTCGCTATTGCACATTCAACAAATAGTTAAACCCAGGATTAAGACAAACAAGTGCATTGCAACGAAACGGGAATATTCGATTCTTAGCCTTCCTTCTTTAGCATAATACGGTGTTTCAGTTAATTTCAGTTCGAGCAACCAGTGATCCCACGCTCGAGATAAGTTATGGCACAAAGCCACTTCCGCAAACTTTATATTAGCCTCCATAGTGGATCATTAAGGAGTTAAACTTACTTTTAAACTCGCTCAAGTTGTCTTTTAAATTTATATTAGCCGGCAAAAAGGAACGTTTTCGATTATAATTAATGTTGAAATTACATCAGTCGATGCAATCTAACAGGAAAATGTCCGCAGCTAAAATCAGTCAGAAAATTGAGAAGAAACTTTTCACTTCGGATCTTGAAATTGCCAATTTTATCACGGATTAAGCATAAAATTATCAAGTCGAGCAAACCTGATCAAAAACGAACAGAGTTTCACATGCAACTTCATTTTATTGTTATTGTCACTTCGATAGGTTTCACTTACGTTCAGTTAAGCGGACTTAGGTTCGAAACGAAATCCCAAGAAAAGAAAGTTGGGGTAAATGACTGGGCTCTTAGAGGCACCACAGAGATGTGGAGAAACAGTTGATTGGCACCCCAAGTAACGCCAAGGCAACATCCAAATGGTTGATGTCAAGGAGTCGCTGGGCCCTGAGAACTCTGGTTGGGATCAGGCCACTGTGGTCTGAACAGACACCTACTCCCACTAGGAATTGGTGATAGCCCCGTATGTCCACAATGTGGAATGGCGGAGGAAACATCCTACCACCATACCACCTATTAGGAGTCTGCCATCATTGTCATCATAGTCTACTAGGAGGCGCTTCTTCGGGGCCTCCACACTCTCCCGCATCGAATTGTTTTCCTTGGAGTGGAGACGGATCCTTGCCTTTGTCAGGGAGACGGGACGCCTGGGTGGCGAAGATCAGGAGTGGTAAGGTGGAGATGGATGAAGGGGGAATGGCGAAAAGGGCCTTTTCAGTACTACTACGTTCAGTTATTCCTTTATTGTTGTTCATCTTTCATTGAAAATGGGAGACTTTCATCCATTTTGAACCAACTTTAATTAAAAAAATTTGACATATAATTAGAGTCCCAGAAATAATGTCTAAATTGTCTGTTTTTTGGATAAAAGTTCAGACCAAATAGTTTTTATACCAAATTTATTTCTGCAGGTAGCCCAAAAATAAGGTACAACCATCAGCTTATTTTTTTCAAATCTCTCAATAATTTCGATCTTTCGCAATCTGTCAATTTTTTTTTATATCTTTATAGATTTCTCTTTGAAAACGCTCTGTTGTATTTTTCATTATTTTTTTGATTCCTTTTGACTTCAGTCAGTCAGAAAGTGTTTGAGCCTCCAATGCAGGACAATCTCGTTAAACAGCAAGCTATAAATCCGCATTGAGCCGGAGCGACACTGCTACATGATAAATGCCCGCATTAAGCTCAACATGTCTGAGAACAGGAGACAATGATCTGTTTAAATGGTATCGCGAAAATCAGCCATATCAACTTTACTGGCTTGACTTTATAATAATTAAGTCTTTGCCGAGGCCTGGCAATGATTCCTGCTGCCGGCATTTCATTATTTCAATTTACATTATCCGTCTTCATTTTACAGAAGGATTGTCTGTTAGGACAAGGTCGTAAAGGTTTTAATTAAATTGCAGCATCAGATATCCAGCAAGGCAAGTGGAAGCGGGTTCTGCATTTAAGATCAGTTGTGCCTTTGTTCGAACTAGCGGGCCGTTCAAGTTGGCAAGTTTCTAGACGTTTTAAAATCACTCACATACGTTTAGAAGTTTTTTTTTTATTTCATTTGTTTGGAGCAAAAGCGTTGAAAACTGTGCGTTTTTCGGGAAAATTTCAACTGAACAACTTAAATCCTGCTTCTGACCTTCATCAAAATGCTCCAGCCGTGTGCATGAAATTATCCAGGTCTCAAGCTCAAGTTCTCAATTAGAGGCTGAACTGCAGCCCATTCCGCCAAACTCCGGACGCGTGCGGAAAAGTTCCGCACTCGTTAACAAAATGACTCTTGGTATGGGTTTTATGGGCTCTTTGCTAACAGCGTTTTTATAATATTTTTATCGAACGCTTTGACTATTTGATGCTTCTAAAACCGTCATTAGGGAGTAGAATACACAGAGTACAAAGAAGAATCAGCCAGAGTGTGAAATAATTAAATAAAATCCCAGACGTTCGGGTTAAAACAAATTGGAAACATGGAAAAGCAGCTGATACAAACCGATAATTAAACTTTCATTAAAATCGTCGAATAATGGTGACAAAAACCCTCAATTGCTTCCGATTTTAGATTTCAAAACGTAAAAATTACTTAACATAATTTCCTAAGACATAATTAGTGAGAATTGCAATTGGGAAGTAAATAGGCGTGGTGCTTAGTGAAAAAAACAAACAAAAAACATTTCCTGTCTGTTCTGCCATTTTCCTCCTGCTCGTAACGATAAATCTTTCGAGCGAGGTGAGCTCATAATCGTTACCCTTTAAAGATTTCGAAAAGCAAATTTATCTTTCAGGGCTGTACGAATATTGCAGCGTTTCTGCCGTTATTGCTTTTCTTAAAGCAGTCCGTGATATAATATCGTTTTGTTGAAGCAAGCTGTAGGAGGAGATAGTACGGCAGCTGCTAGTTTATTAGTCGCCTCGAAAATAAATTTTCTTGCGCTTTTCAAGTACATAAATTACCTTGCTAGTTTTCAGTGTTAAAAGGAGAATTTTCAATTAATGAAATCGCGTCAAGGCGAATAACTGATATTTTAAAATGTAGGTACTCAAAAACAGGAAAATGATTTGAAAGTAACTGGATGCAATCGAAATAATATTCAAGTTAACATCCTAATCCTGCATAGTCTATTCGACGTTTATCGTGGAAATTATACGAAGAAAATGGCTGAAAAACAGTTTTACCGTTGTTAAACCGGCTAAAGCATGTCGGCTATTACTTAAATCGTTATCTTCGGATCCGACAGCAGAGGAAAAAGCGCCACAAATTCTCCAACTTTTGTCGCGCCAAAATCGCCTTCCCTCCATCTGATTTAATAGCATTAAAACGCTCATATTCTTTGGGACACGGCGAACTTTCCCGTCTTTTAACTTGATTTAAGTGTTTTATTAAAACAGCCACCTCTCGAAACACGACTGCCTTTCTAAAGGGCACAAGATGAATGAATATTCATTGGTGCGGTGGAGGCAGACTTGCAGCCATCGAGACAATAAACCTTTTCCACTACTTAATGTTCAGTTAACGTTCTAATGAAAACGTTTGTAACCGTAAATTCTTCATCTCGTCTAAGCGTTGGAATTAAAAGCTGATGTTGAAAGTTGCTGAGATAGAGCGAGAAATGTGTGGCTTGTTTCAACTTTAAACGAGAATTTCATTTAAGACAATGACGTTTTAGTGTTTCCGTTTCAGCACTTATTTATTGTATTAGTTCAGTGGCATCAATGTCTTGAAAGTTTAAATCAAAAATATTCCATATATTTAAAAAAAATAGCTAACGTTTAAATATGTTTTCTTCAGTTTTGGCATGAAATTGGACTGGATGCATGTCCCACCATGCCAAAACTGAAGTAGCAACAACTGAATTACACATACAAACTGATGATGGCGGAGAAAGACACTGAAAAAGTATGTACGAATGAAGATATCTCGAATTTTATGGTAACAGCACCATATGAAACCTATGTCAGATCAAAGTGGCTACCATTTTTGGTTTGGCTGAGGACTTACACAAATAACTATGAATGGCTTTAAAATATCGGGCTCTAAAATCATTTCCCAACACCGTTTGGAATCACAAGAAGTAACCGATGGAACTTTCTTAAAATTGTACATGAAATATGCCAATTACTTCACATCGCCGTACTTTTGTTCAATATTCAAAGGGCAAATGCACTGTTCAATGCGTAGAAATTAACAATTTCGGAAAAATGTCTGCCAAAATAGCAGCTTATTTGCATCTTGACTCTTGGGAACAATTACGAGCATAAAAGGCTTTGGAGGTTGGTTCAAGTATGGTAGAGAAAGGACAGAGGAATGGAAACAACAAAAAAAAAACGGATTGCAACATAATTCTTCCGCACTTTCAAATCAAACCACCTTATAGAACAGTCACTTGCCACAGCAGTTAAGTTCAGCTCTAAATTTGGAAAATGCCATAAACCGTTCGTTTACCATTAATATAAACAGTAATAAAATAGATTAATGGTTTGTTTTTGTTAGTCTCCAAGTACTCGTCTATAATTATTATTTGTTTATCTTTCACATCAAATTATTTACTTCAAATACAATTTCATTTTTCTTAATTGCTTCTTTATTTGCACCAGTATAACAAATATTGTGCCCGCATTCGCAGCCAGCGTGCAGAAAAGTAGCACCTTCCGCACTAGTTAGGAAATAGTATATTACGATACAAGAGACGAAAGTCGAAGTTCCGCCACTGCTTGAAGTTGTTGGCCGAGGCGAAGCCGACAAAATGTCCGAAAAGAGAGAACTAATTTCGCCGTTGCTAGTTACCGCGTCAGAAAGGTGCGTGGCGAAAGCTATTGTAATGAGTAAAAGTGATGCTTTTGCCATCGCAAACAGTGGCGAAAGTACGTACTTTCCATCAGGGGATCGTGAAAATAACTGTTATTTAATTCTCTTTCCAACGGTGTCGAAATTAGCGCACTGGCTCAATTTGTTACTGAGATATGAGCCAAAGGTGGCGTCATGTTTGAGACGATGGCCTTATCTTGTAACTAAAAGAGTAATATTCAAAACTCAAAAACGAGGAGTGAGAATAATAGCCGAATGTTCATACTTAATATAGTTTTGAAACTATGAAAATTCTGCATTTGCCCACTTTTAAACCAGAAACAGCTCAGAACAAAACACTTCCGATCACTAACCTACAAAGACAGAGGAATTAGCACAAACACATCCACCAAAATATATAAAGCTATTTGTAGACCCTCGCTAGACTATGGACATATACTCATGACCAACGGAACAGAAAGGACAAAACGTTATATACAAACAACAGAACAAATTGCACTAAGACTAATAACACGAATAAGACACCCCCAAAACCCGCTACACAACCCCTCCACCCAACTACTATACGAACGCACAAACATGATAAAGATTTCGGAAATACTCATGCATCTACAGACAAAATGGACAAACAACCCCTACAACTGGACCATACTGAATCCCCTTTGTCTTACAAGACCAACCAGACAATCCCGCTTCCGTTTCCCTACATCAACGCTACTCGAACACTTACAAACGCAACTGACTACTGGACAATAAAATAATTTTTCCTTGTCATTAGAATTGGAAAGTTTATTTAATAAGATTATTAACCTAGAATAAGAGAATTTTCATCTTTGTTTTTTATTTAGATTAAGACTACATGTACTAAACAAGGGCAGAAAGACCGATAGGTCGATAGCCTTTTTTAGAAATAAAGATGTTTACTACTACTACTAATTTAGATTTTCAGTCAAGAACAGGCACTTTTTCCATTAGAAACACTTAGGAGACAAACTGACCGAAAGACTACATAGAGAACTGAACATCAATGTTGCATAGAAAAGTTGAAACTGAACTTTCAACAGTTAATGATAACTGTTCTAAAATGAAAGTTGTTGTACTCCAGTTAAGGCCCGAGTAATGAATAATAAATCTGCAACTTCGCCATTTCTAAATGTTATGTTGGCGTTGATCGTTGCCTTTCATTCTCCCTGGTTTACCTCAACAATTCACTCTGCTTCCATGTTATTCGAGGTAGTCAGACACCGTTTCGTTCTTGCACCACCGCCGACATAATATGTTTAGTTGCGGAATATGTGCATGCACACTTCAGCTAAACACAATTATAAACTTGCGAGACGCGAATAAGCTTTACAAAACTAATTGTTGGCATATTTGGCACGGTGCATGGAAACTCGTTTTTGGCTGGTTTCATTCGGCATCTGTGCCAGATGAAAGCCGCTGCTGGTTTCATTTGAAAGACATTTGCTTGGTCTAAATAGCCGGTTATATGTATATCATGTAAATTTCCTTTCGGCCTTATTATTTCTGCTAATTTGCTTCTTTTTCGTTAAGTTAATTAAAACAGCGATAAATCTCCTCTATGCTAGAAGAGCTTCCATTCGAACTAATAAAGCAGGCAGACAACCACAGCGTAAAAGAACCCAGAAAAATGACGCTTAGAAGACGAGCTTTTGGTCTAAAATGCTCAAAAGATTCCCTATTGTTTGAACTTTGTGGAAACTGATATTAATGGGTAGAATAATATGTAATGATGATGATGATACGTTGAATACAATTTGGCTTCAAATTGCCCATCAAACCGTTTGATTGTAAATAATCCCCGGTTGCATTGGCGTTTCTGAAATTGAATTGGGAACAACCTCAATCATGAGTTGGGTGTCCACAAAATGTCCTGATATTAATTAAATCGTAAATCAGAAACCTAATATCGAATCGTCGAAGTACTCGTTGAAATCATCGGGCAGATCACTTTCGGTTTAATACCGTAATTAGTTTATCAATATTCTGTTAGAATAAACCCGTCCATTATGGGGCACTCGCAAATATTGATCAATTCATTTGAGAACGAACGCACACCGAAACCAAATAAACAGAAACGGTAAACGCAATATACTCATCTTTTAGTCGAAGCTGATTTATTCAGCAATTTGCAATTGGTTGTTGGCTAGTTCGGCAACAATAGGAATCCGGACATATGCGTGGGATACTGCTCTGGATGCTGTGGGATGCGAATGTTTATTTATAGAAATCAGTCAAAACAACGCCAAACCCTTTCCAGAGCTTCGTAACATAAACTTAGGATTTGAATTCGTCGATGTAACCATTTTTTTTCCTGTTTTGCTGAAATTACTAATTTTTCAGGAGCCCCAGCTTTCTTCAGCATACCAACTTTCGTAGATTAAGCGAGGGCATTTTCAGGTAATATAACCGACACATTAATACAAAATCATTCGCCCTAGGCAGTGGAATCGCACCGTAACCTACTTAAAAACTCATTGTCATTATGCTTTTTCAGGATTATTACCACATAATGTGCTTGAAACTTTTCATTTCAACTAACCCCTTTCTTCTTTCTTTGTGGCTTGGCTGCGAATAACATTTTTTCTCATAGTGTATTTCTAGCAGAGCAATAAATATAATCAGCCGTTATTAAGAAGGGAGTTCAGCAGCCAGTAGAGTGGAAACGCAATTTGGTGTACGTTTTTCCGAAAACCCTGGATAACTGATTAATAGACGCAAGAATAAGTGTTCAGTTTTTCCGCTCGTTGGGATAATAATACATAAATAATGCAATACATAAATAATGCATACACAATACGTAAATACATACATGTACAATACATAAATAATGCATTTGGTTTTCCCTTCAATGTGCCTTTTTGCATGTTTTGTCCACAGTCGGTCTTGATAAAGTGGAATTTTTGTTGATTGATTGATTGATTCGAACGCCCCTAAGTGTGTTTAATGTAATTTCTTTATATTTTGCGTCAATTTAATTAAAAAACTACATAAATTCACCAGCTTTGGTAGATTGAATATTTAATCAATTTTGCAATAGTGAAAAGGAGACGAAATCTCTCTCGCCGTAAACCCGATGCAGCCGAACCTGGTGCCTTCGTTTCCAATACTGCACGAATCTTTCATAAATACTAGTTACTCAATGTTGTCATTTAATAACATTGCCAGAACGGCTGCCGATAACAAAAGTAATAAACGAAAATGCTGTTCGAGGAGCTTTGATCTCCCTGGAAAGCGGCAACAGCTTAGATGCATGCAACGTCTCATTATTGGTTTTCGCCCTGCTCTTATTTGACACTCTAAAATTCAATATGAGCTACAGCAGTTTTCAATAAAGTCGACAAGTGAGATCCGCATTGCCAAGCTACCCCAAAGTCAAGACTTTAAATTACTATTTTAGCTGCTATGTTTAACAGCTACAGCCTTGGAAATGTTCGACTGTATAAAACAAGCAGTGTTGAAGGTTTACCTGCAGGTTATCCGCATTGAACACAAAATGTTTTGTACTTAATTTTTTATGTGTCTTTGCTTTTTTCCATACTCAGCGCTCTTTCTTTACTATTTTTTAAGCTTAGGTTATATTCTGCCGCAGTGCTGCTGGGTGGATTGAGTAGCCCAGTAGTGCTGTTGCCGGTCCCAAGCCCGGATAAAAGAGGAGGGTTAAACGAGGGACTAACTATCCCTTCTTGAAAAAAAACCATAGTTGCTTCAACGAACAACACGCCTCGGCCCCGGAAGCGAAACACGCGACAAAAAAGGACTATGAATTTCGGAACATGAAACTTACTAAGCCTCTATAGACCCGGATCCTCTTCATTGGCCGTTAAAGAACTGGAAAAACAAAATATGGACATAACAGCCGTGCAAGAGATCAGATGGCCAGGGGGTGGAACCCAAAGGGTGGGTAATTTGGTATTCTTATATAGCGGAAATGATTAGGGACGACACTAATTTGGGACAGGTTTTATAGTTAGGGAACCCATAGCAAAAACAATCATGCAGTTTAAACCAATAAGCGAAGGTTTCTGCTATATGAGACTGAAAGGAGAGTGTTATAACTACTGGGTGGTCTCAGGCCATGCCCCGACAGAAATGGAAGACGAGGAAATAAAGGATACCTTCTATGGCGAACTAGAAAATCTTATACTGAGTATTTTGGGAGACTTAAATGCCAAAGTCGGCAAAGAAGAAGGCTATCAAACAACTATAGGTAAGCATAGAGTCCATGACACTAGCAACGACAATGGAACCAGGCTTGTCGACCTCGCCACGTTGCACAACCTCCAAATAAAATCAACCATGTTCGAACATAAAAACATACACCAAGAGACCTGGATTTCAAATGACGGATTCACAAGAAACCAAATCGGACTCGTCATATTAGATAGAAGCCATGGTAGTAACTGCTTGGACGTTCGAAGCCTCAGAGGAGCAGACGCAGATAAGGACCACTTCCTAGTAAGAGCAAAGATTAGAACAGGAATCTCCACTTGCCCAACGGCTAAGAAGAAGACCAGAACAAGTTGGGAAACGGAAAAACTAAAAGCAGAAGATGCACAAGAAAGGTAACAATAACAAATAAATGAGCAAATAAAGGAGCCACAAGACGAAAACAGCATAGATGAATTATGGGCTAGCACTGTATCCAGACAGGTACTTGGCAAAAAGAAAAACCAGCGAAGGAAATGGTTCGATGATGATGGCAATAGGACACTTGAAGAACGAAACTAGGAAAAAATGTTCAACAACATCCAGCAACTCCTAATATAGAAGAACATAGACATCAAACCACAGCAGCACGCAGAATGGTGAAAGGGAAAAACAGGGAATACCAGCTATCAATAATAAGGAAAAGAGTTTTTTAGCGAAACCTCAAAACAGAAAGCAGGATACCAAGCGAGAGAAGAAAATGATCTCACAAAAAATAGTGGATACCTCATAACCAACGAAAAGGAGATTTACAGGTCCCTTTACATGAAAAAGAAATACACGTAGTGGAATAACTCTTCTGGATACACGCTATAAGATACTCTCCAATATCCTGCTAGAAAGAATGGCCCGAAGAGATTGTTGGAGACTACCAATGTGGTTTTAGATCAAATAGGTCCACCGTAGACAGGATTTTTACCATTAGACAAATAATGGAGAAATACTGGGAATTAGTCAGAGAACTCCACCAAATGTTTATTGATGTTGTTGTGGCTGCAAACATATGCCTTTTTGCTCTTCAAAACCTAATAAAACCTAGAATACTTACCAGGAAAACTAAGCTGAACATATACAAAACAATTTTAATGCCTGTCGTAATATATGGGTGTGAGACCTGGACACTAACGGTTGCAAGCGATGAACGACTGAAGGTCTTTGAAAGGAAAGTGCTAAGAAAAATAATTGGCCCAACTAGAGAGGAAAATACAGCGCAATATAGAATGAAAACCAACTAAGAACTCAAAGAACTCCACACTGAAACTACAAAAGGAGACTACAGTGGGCAGGACACGTTAAAAGAATGCCAGAGGATAGAATGGTAGAAGCGGTGTGGAAGGAGGTTCCAAGGGGAAAACGTCCATTAGGTCGGCCTCGCCTCGGATGAGGAGATAATATTACAAAAGACCTAAAAGCCATGAAAATCGAAAAGGGCCCCGATTGGATGCTTGATAGAGAAGGTTGGAGACGTGTGGTTGAGTCGGCAAAAACCCACCCAGGGTTGTGAAGCCACAGCTGATGATCATGATGATTTTATGGGTATTTTTAAGCTCAACTGATATTGACAGAGGAACATAAAACAGAGCCCTCAAGTTACCCCAAATTTGTGTCTGTCCATTTTTGGAACGGAACTAAATAAAAGCAACGAAAACGTTGTAAGCTAAACGATGAATTTGTCAAATACAAATGAAAACCTAAGTAATCAATTGAGTTTCACTTGAAAATGACTGCAATATTAGAATTCAGGAAAAAGTCAGGTGTTTAGGCAGTTACATCCCAACATGTGTTGGACATTTTCAGCAGTTTTTAAGCACTCAACATGTTACTGTTGAAAATTGCAATTACTTGCTCAAACAACATGAGCGCAACAGCATTCAACTGAAATGAAAAAGTTTTGCAAACAGCGTTCAATTATTTATCAATTACCGCTAGAAATGTTTAATTACCATGTCGAAGCTGGTATTTTTGATTGGCTTCTACACATGTTCGTGGCATTGATTGAAACTTGATTAATTGGAGTTTCGATATGATAACCGAAAGCTTTGAGGCGAAAAACGTGCCCAAGGAACAGCTAATTGCTGTTTGCCTTCACAATTGAAATGTATCTGAGCTGGTATCATTTTGTCGATCTGAGTCAGTTCGGCAAATGTATGCAGATCTGTTTATAAAAGCACTAGAACACAAACAAAAAAATATATAATAATTTCACAAAAGTTAGCGCAAGTGTTTATAATGGTTTATTAATTTCTATAAAAAAAAAACGTTTGTACAAGTTTCAACTGAACCGTATCGTTCCCATAGATCGAAACACTCTGGCAAGTGGAACTTTCTGAATAGTTAATTCATTACGATGGATATAAAATCAGATTAAAAGCAAACTTCCGACTATAAAACATTATCGGCATGAAACATAGCTGCCATTATTTGTTATTACGGTTCTTTGATGCGTAATTATTGATTTAGAATTACACTTAATGCTTGATTAAACTGGCTTAATATACAAGTCGAAGTTTATCTGAATGGAAATGTTTATAGGACGATTTATCGAGATAATTATTTAAATGTGTCGAGTTAACCAACACGCAAAAGCTTCATTTTTTATATTTTATTTGATATTCTAAAGAATATTATTATGCAGGATGTCCCGTAAGCACATGATCAAAAGGGTAGTGCGACATTTCTTGGATTTGAAGGAGATAATTTGACGTAACTTTTATTAAGAAAAATTGTCTGGCTACTATTCTGTTGAGGGTCAAAGTTCTTCAAAAAAAATGTTTTTCTTCTTCAAAAAACTTCATAAAATGTTTAATTTTCAGTAAAAACTAAAGAACAATAAACAACTATTTTGATCACAACATTGCGCGTCTCGCCAGAGCACCAAACGCTTCCGAAATTTTTCTGTCGCGCCTCGCACCTCTTCTGGCAACAATCGGTCCCATTCCCGACGCAGCCACAGCCTCAGCGACTCCAAAGTTTTGTGGCGTGTAGCAGGGGCCTTGGTCTCCAAAATAGTCCACACACTGTAGTCCATCGGATTAAAATCTGGCGAGTAGGGCGGCCATTCCGTTTGATAGAAACTTTAAAACGTAATAAACATTCATGTTACATTCGTGACCATTTGGTTGTCATTTATTTATTGTCACCCGGTAATTATTTTAGGCATTAATAAATTTTTTACTCTTACTAAACTTAAATATATTTTTTGTACCTATCCAATATTCAATGCTGCTACTCTCATACATAACTGAAAGGTATTTCCGGATAAAGCAAGGGGATGAATACTCGGAATTAAAGAAAATACAAGCAGGTGTGCCGCAGGGTAGTGTACTGGGACCTTTGCTTTATCTCCTGTACACCAGTGACCTTCCTACTTCCGAACAAAATATGGTTGCCACATTTGCAGATGATACTGCTATAATGGCAGTTGGAGACAACAATACCGAGTCCACAGAAAAACTAAAAACCGCCATAGATGACATAGAGCGCTGGACTAAAAAATGGCGAATCAAATTGAATGAATCGAAATCTGTCCACATTGAGTTCACCAATAAGAAAGTTGAATACAAACCAGTTAAGATCAACAATCAAATTGTTCCATACCAAAATACAGCTAAATATCTTGGCATGACGCTGGATGCTAAACTTAGGTGGAAGGCCCATGTCAAGAAAAAACAAGAAGAATTAAATTTAATATACCGTAAAATGTACTGGCTATTGGGTCGTAATTCTGCCCTGTCAGTGTATAATAAGCTCTTGTTGTATCACCAAGTCCTCAGGCCGGTGTGGAGTTATGGTAGTCAACTCTGGGGTTGTACCAGCCAAAGCAACAGAAATATTATACAACGTTATCAAAATAAAGTTCTACGCGGCATCGTAGGTGCGCCATGGTACATCCGGAATGACAACCTCCATAAAGACCTAAATGTGCAAACAGTGGACAATGTAATAAAAAATTGTGCAAAAAGTCATGAACAAAGACTACAAAATGACATCAACGTTGAGGCCATCCAGCTCTTGAACAATGATGGCTTAACAAGAAGACTAAATCGAGTGAAACCATATGAACTAGTGCATGGAATTTATCGTTGATTCTTAACAATGTAGAAGAAATATGCTTATATATGTACACATTAAAATAGTGACTCTCCAATGACAAAGCCGAAGTCAATATCATAGGATAACACTTTGCAAATGTACATCTAGTAGTTTAGGTTAAAGAAAAGTAGCTTATTGGTGTACACGATTGCTATAACAAACTAATAAAAAAAAACTAGATAAAAAGTTCTTGTAGTTTTTGTACCAAGACACTCAAAAATTCACCACCTTGGTACAAAACTCACTGAAAACGAATAAATTCGGTTGCTTCGTCAATACATGAGTCTACAACGAGTTTTGTTAAAATCCATGGTACCATTCTTCCGAAATTTCAAAAAATACAATTTTTTAAAGAACTTTGGCCTTGCACTGGAACTAATTGAATAGAAGCCGGGTTTTTCCTTAATAAATCTAGCTCAACTCGTCTTCTTTTGAGCAAAAGCATGCTGCAGAGCCCTTTTAATCACGTATAATCGTAGATTGTTCCACCAGTTAGTCTTCATATCTCAAATTGCATTAATTAAGTGTCTTTCTTTCAACCCTTTTTCTATTCATCATAATTTCAATTGGACGTTTCAAAGTATGCTACAGTAAAATACAGGGCGTCCTTGCTACTTGATGATGATTATGAATATGTGTTTTTTCCAGTTTTGATGTTCGAAGCAGAACCTTCAATAACGCCAAACTGTGGTCTTCGCCAACAGTCTTCGGAAACCGAGCATACTTCCGACCTTCCACCAATCCAGCCACTCTTGTGATAGACAACATCCAACAATCCGACGAAGGAATTTACCGATGTAGAGTCGATTTCAAAAACTCCCCGACCAGAAATAGCAAAGTGAACTTTACTGTGATTGGTGAGTGATTTCATGTTCATAAGCCCTTCTGGGCGGTTGGTTATTGTCTTTGTTGTGATTGTTTGGCAAATGAAACAAAAAAAACATTCAACCTCCCGAAAGAAAATATACCTGCCCTGAGGGGGAATCAGGATTCATATCATATTTATTAATAAACAACGGACCTCCGGAGAAAAAATTCCGTAGGCTGAACAAACAGAGGTCGAAAAATACGAAAAATCCGGTTGCTCAGCCGCGGAAAATATCAAATATCCGAAAGTATTTCGGCTTAAGTTGCCCATCGTCGATACTATCGTATTAAGAGGTTCTGCTCATATGCTAGATTGTCTTGGTATCAGTTTCGCTGGAAAACTTTTGCTGATAAAACTAGGGATGTCCTTTGTAATTGACTGTTTCGAGGCGGAAAAAAATTGATTCCCTGCCGCAAAAACAAGTCAATCAATCACCTACTAACTAGTGTCGTTGTAGGGCGACACTGAACCACACCCATGAGCATGTCGCCGGAATCGCGAAATCTCTTTTTTCCACTGCCGGCAAATTTCGCGTCATTAATCACAAATCGAATGCTGTTCCTCCAATGACAATCTGTTTTTCCTGGCTCATTGATATCGTATTTTTGGCTTCGCCGAATTTATCTCGAGGAAATCTTGTCACTTATTTACCCGGAGCTTCGCGGACGGTTGTTTATATTCCTCTTTGCTTGTTTCGACTTTTTTCACTTTCGCATACATCATTCCAACGGTTTTAGCTAAATGGATCGCTGGCAAATTGCTAACTTTAATCGACCCAAAGGACTCACTTTACTCGGTAACACTGAACAGAATATAAGTTACAAAGCGGCATTGAAATGGATGTTTTAAGTTCCGCTAACTTCAGCACTAGATTTCCATTGCCAGGCTTGTAAAATAGGGAAACGGTGATTATGAACTAGTTAGTATTAAGCAACGCGGAAAACGGATGCGGATGGAATCCAGATCAAGAGACCAAGTGCAGGATCGAACAGGCTAGAACAACCTTCCTAAGACTTCGAAAATGTCTTACAGACAGGATCTTGAACTGGGACCTCAGATATAGGATGGTACTTAGTTCACTTTTTCGAGTTCAGTGTTAGCAAGCCATAATTCATCAAGAGTGCACTTTGATGGACAGTGCATAGATGCTCTTAGGTGGTCGGTGGTCTGTACTTCTCCGCATTCACAAAACACCTCGACATCATTTTTTATGTTCCACTTTGCCAGATTAGCCTTAACTGGAGCAACACCGGTCAGCATGCGAATTGGGGTTCGCCATGTCTTCCATTCCAGCTTCATCCCTCGGGGCGGTTCTTGTCGCAGTGGAAAATTCACTGGTGGTTCTATGCCTGTGTTGCGCATACATAATTTTCTAGATTTTGAGCGACTGGTTCCATGGGGTTCCTCAAGACTGTGCAGAAGGTGTCTGTCATCAAACGTTTGTTCGAATCTTTCGACATGTTAGGCTGCCTCGCGTTGATCTTCTGGGGAGGCGAAGCCGGCTGTCTGGTATAGTAAAGGCACGAGGGTAGGATTCAGGCAGCCAGTCACAATTCGGCATGTCTCGTTTAGGGCGACTGTGGCCTGTTTTGCATGTTTAGACCTGCTCCACATGGGACAAGCATATTCCGCTGTCGAGAAACACAAAGCTTCCGCTGTAGACCTTGGGACGCTTGGGTTTGCACCCCATTTACTTCGTGCAAGTTTTTTAGGAGGTTATTTGGGGTGGTGACTTTGTGTCTGGTATTCTTGCAGTGGTCTCTATATGCTAATGACCTGTCGAGGACGACACCGAAGTATTTTGCTTTTTCAGCGTGTTCCAGATTCTGTCCCTCCCAGGATACATTAAGTTTTCTAATACCTGGGTTTGAGCGGGATTCGGTTTTAGGGAGTTTTCCTTGCAGTATTTGGACATTATGCTCAAGGCTTCTTCGGAGCTTTTAGGGCACTGTATACGCTTATCCCTATGGGTCTGTGTTGGGTTTTTGGTACAGAGTTTTTGACACATCGATCTTCTAGTGCTGTGCTGACGAAACTAAGGTCCGGGTTGTACCCTTTCTTCCAGATTTTGCTTTGGAAAGAGTGAGGCAGCTTTGGGTCATACAAGAGAGTCAGATTACTTTGTTCGGCCCATTCTTCCAGTAGGTCTCCATTTTTGTCGGTAGAATCGTAGCCCCATGTTATGCTATGGCTATTAAAATCACCAAGTACGAACCTTGTTTGTTGCGATATAAAGTTTTGAGGGGTGAATACAAAATCTTTCCCAGGCGGTTTATAGACTGAGGTCACCGTGCACGTCCCAACTTCAACAGTCAATATTTCTATGTCGACTTGGCATGTTTTATTCGCCGATGTTACAGCAACATCGCTTCTAACTAATATAGCACTGCCATGTTGCTACTTTTGGTCTATGAGCTTGTTTATCTCGGTGGGTCTCTTAGATGCACATTATGTCGAGACGTGGACGTTGAAGGCATCAATCATTAACAAAATTGAGGCCTTCCAAAGTTGGATCCTCCGGCGTGTGTTGAGGATAACTTGGGTCGATCATGTGAGAAACGAAGGCGTTCCCAGAACAAAAATATTAAGAAAAGGAATACAGGTTTTAGCACCTCTTTCTTCAAGGAAAAATTGAGGAGGATGAAGAGGTTAAAAGACTTCCAAACACTACAAAATGCTGCATTTAATAGAATCATCTGATCAGGAGAAAGGAGAAGAACGCGAAAAAATGAGTTGAATACGATTTGAAAACCTTTACATGGGAAATTTGGAGTTCAGCTCAACACTCGTTCGATCAACTTTATTAGCGCTAAAAACATGAAAATTATGGGCATTAGACTCGAATGTGCATGGCAGGAATATGTGAATCAAAGCTGAGGCCACAAATGAGGGTCAAATGATCATAAAATTGTCCCTGTTGAAAACTGCGAGTTTGTTGGTCTTCAAATTTATTTAAAGCGTCTTTTGGACTTATTCAACTCAACCAGCACAAATCTCTTCGCACATTCTCAAATGAAACCAACTGCGGGAACTTAAACTGAAATTGGGGAACAATTTTGTATGTAATTGAATAATGAGTTTCGTTAAATAAATAATAAATATGCAAAATGGTCGTTTCAAAAATCAGCAATAAATTGTTGAATTTAAATTGGCCGCTGATAAACGAGAGGTGTAAGATTATCTATGTTTGAACACATAATTAATGATGACGCTCTAGCGAGCCGTACTTTATGATCAAGTAATTAATTATAGCAAATTAGGGTCATTGGCCAACAACATTTCGGCCTAATTATCGTTATATATAAATTTTCAACCATTAATTCATATGAAAATGCGAAATTCGAGTACGAAAACTGGCAAAGTAGCAACCGGCAATTCAAAATGAAAACACACAGAGGCAAATAAAAAACACACACACAAACGCTGCATTTAAACCGATTTATTTGAAATTGGCTCACTAGTTGATTGCACTTTGCTGCATAAAGACTTGGTGAAATTTCCAGTTTCCCAACGGCAAATGGTCGCATTTCTATCTGAGAACGTGGAGGAATCGATTGGCCCATTGTGAAGGGTGATTATCTATCACAACAGCGTTGCTATATCCGCTGCCAATAAAATACACGTCTGTCAGTGGGGCTTGATTAATACCGCGTTTCGTTATTTTCCCACTCAGTTTAAACGCCTCTAAAAACAGATTTCGCTGCAACAATTAATCTTCCTAAAAAAATATAAATTTACCCGCTTGCTTTATAACATTTATATTTCCGTTTCATCATTCTCGCCGAACGGCTATTAATCACATCGGTTTGTCTGCCGAAAAGTAACTTTGACATCTTTTTAACTTCATTTTTCTTCGCGATTGTTTCTTTACTGGAAAATGTTCCCCAGCCGTTCAAAATCGATCGGTATTGAATTAGCTCGATGTGCCAGTGAGAAAAGTCTTCAAGGTTTTTGTAAAATTTTCAAAAAACCTTTCACCTACTATCGAAAGAATACCAGGAAGCAAAGTGCACAGTATCACAAAGAAACTTTTACCATCAAAATACACTGTCGCTAGCAAAATGACACGTTTGAACGTTTTATGCTTTCTTGCAATTGAAATTATCCGGGCAAATCTGGCCTTAAATTAACTCCGAACATAAATGAAAACCAGTACTGCCATGACATATACAAGTACAACTTACCAGACAAAAATCAAATCGACAGATCGGCATACATATTACAATACGCAGACGACACGGCACTTATTGTACATGACAAAACTACTGAGAGAGCAGCTCAAAGACTCCAAACACTAACAAACAACACAATGACATGGTTTTATAAATGGAGACTAACACCAAACGCGTCAAAAAACCAACTTCTGCTCACAAACCACAGACTCAATGCTGACTCCCCTACAATAACTGCAGACGGCCAAGCGACACAACCAAAAAACGACGTAAAATACCTTGGAATCACAATTGACTACAAACTTAAATTCACTAAACACATACGAAACATCAGGGCAGAAACAATAAAGAGAACAAAACACTTCCGATCACTAACCTACAAAGACAGAGGAATTAGCACAAACACCGCCATCAAAATATATAAAGCTATTTGTAGACCCTTGCTAGACTATGGATATATACTCATGACCAACGGAACAAAAAGGACAAAACGTTATATACAAACAACAGAAGAAATTGCACTAAGACTAATAACACGAATAAGACACCCCCAAAACCCACTACACAACCCCTCCACCCAACTACTATACGTACGCACAAACATGACAAAGATTTCGGAAAGAGTCATACATCTACAGACAAAATGGACAAACAACCCCTACAACTGGACCATACTGAATCCCCTTTGTCTTACAAGACCAGCCAGACAATCCCGCTTCCGTTTCCCTACATCAACGCTACTCGAACACTTACAAACGCAACTGACTACTGGACAATAAAATAATTTTTTCTTGTCATTGGAATTGGAAAGTTTATTTAATAAGATTATTAACCTAGAATAAGAGAATTTTCATCTTTGTTTTTTAATTAGATTAAGACTACATGTATTAAACAGGGGCAGAAAGACCGATAGGTCGATAGCCTTTTTTAGAAATAAAGATGTTTACTACTACTGAAAACCAGTCACTATAATTCCTAAAGCACAAACGGACACTTTAGACCATCAGATGGTGAACGGGAGAAGCCTCGAAACAACAATTCCTATCCTCCTTGAGGAGGAAATTGTATTAAACTTTGAGCAACTTATGCGGATATTGATGTCTCTCTGACCCAGCTCATCTTAATTAAATCCGCCCCTAATATTCACCAAAAGCTAATATCCAGATTAAAAAAACGGCGATGCCATAAACCGAGATAATAGCCGGTTAATGTGGCCTTTTGCAGGGCATTACCAGCCAGTCTAGTAGGCCTTAAGCAGGAAGGCTGCAGAGATAATTGCACACATAAATTGATTAAGGGGCCGGCTTTCATCTTGAGAGTGCAGGCCTCGACCGGTCTCAACCGAAATTGCCGATCACAACAATAATTTCCCGCTAATCTCGATTTAATTCGAGGAAACTGTTCCTTTATGTCGAACTGGTAGCCTTTATGTAGAGTCCGGTAACTGTTCGAGATTGCTTTTGATATTCGGGGCGTAGTCTGGAAGTTTGCCATTAAATAAGGCCTGGATATTATGACGCTGGACAAATTTCGGTTTGCCTCAATTGAAACTTTGGCCGATTGCAATTATTCGAACCGCAAAGTACTCACGTTAATTCCTAGTATTAATCAACATATTTTTCACGCTTAAAGCAAGCGATAACCGTTTAAAGCCTGAAAAGATCAAGTTTAACATAACAAGATAGTAGTAGTAAACATCTTTATTTCTAAAAAAGGCTATCGACCTATCGGTCTTTCTGCCCTTGTTTAATACATGCAGTCTTAATCTAAATAAAAAACAAATATGAAAATTATCTTATTCTAGGTTAATAAACTTTCCAATTCTAATGACAAGAAAAAATTATTTTATTGTCCAGTAGTCAGTTGCGTTTGTAAGTGTTCGAGTAGCGTTGATGTAGGGAAACGGAAGCGGGATTGTCTGGTTGGTCTTGTAAGGCAAAGGGGATTCAGTATGGTTCAGTTGTAGGGGTTGTTTGTCCATTTTGTCTGTAGATGTATGAGTCTTTCCGAAATCTTTGTCATGTTTGTGCGTTCGTATATTAGTTGGGTGGAGGGGTTGTGTAGTGGGTTTTGGGGGTGTCTTATTCGTGTTATTAGTCTTAGTGCAATTTCTTCTGTTGTTTGTATATAACGTTTTGTCCTTTTTGTTCCGTTGGTCATGAGTATATATCCATAGTCTAGCAAGGGTCTACAAATAGCTTTATATATTTTGATGGCGGTGTTTGTGCTAATTCCTCTGTCTTTGTAGGTTAGTGATCGGAAGTGTTTTGTTCTCTTTATTGTTTCTGACCTGATGTTTCGTATGTGTTTAGTGAATTTAAGCTTGTGGTCAATTGTGATTCCAAGGTATTTTACGTCGTTTTTTGGTTGTGTCGTTTAGCCGTCTGCAGTTATTGTAGGGGAGTCAGCGTTGAGTCTCTGGTTTGTGAGCAGAAGTTGTTTTTTTAACGCGTTTGGTGTTAGTCTCCATTTATAAAACCATGTCATTGTGTTGTTTGTTAGTGTTAGGAGTCTTTGAGCTGATCTCTCAGTAGTTTTGTCATGTACAATAAGTGCCGTGTCGTCTGCGTATTGTAATATGTATGCCATAACAACATATTTGAAAGCATTCTAATAAATCCCACATATTTTGAGCATTTAAATGGATAAACAATTTTCAGTAGAAATAATGTTAGACAGTAAAATGGTCTTCGAAAAATTTCTATTATCTTTCTCCGTTGTCGCTCGTGAATTCTAATCCGTTGTGAAACTTTAAACTCCCGAGGAGATCTTGCAAGTGCTCTTTTCGTTTCAGTCTGTTCTGTGGCCCACTTAAACTTTCGACTCTTGCTGAAATGTAAGCGCACCGCTCAAAGTGGATAAACATGAGAAAACTTTTTCAAACGGACGTAATGGGAAGATGAGACGCAACGCTTTCGCTGCCATAATGAGCTCTTTCACTTCGAGCTTTTCTGTTTGATTCCATGTGCATTTACTGATAACGACATCATTTTCCTCTAGGTGTTTTTCTGAAAACATCAGTAAATCACGCAAAATTAAAGAAGACTGCCGAAAAACACCAGCCAATAAAAAAGCCGCAATTCCTTTAATAAATCATTCACGGCCATGGCTGCGAAACTTAATAAAGAACTTCCAAAGTTATCCAAAAGCAAGTGCGGAGTTTCTTAATTTACAACGGCGCTTCGTCCTTTGATCTCTCGCTCAAATAACTCTTTTATGTTTGCGTTCATTTCGAAATCTGTTAGTTTCTTATTAAATGGCAATTTCGCCGAACTTTACTGCAGCATTCGCGCAAAAGTCGCAGCTTTGATCAACGCATCGGCAACTGGGTGTTTTATTAACAGTTTCGAGGCAACATATTAGATCGATTGTTAATTGAACTTGTTCAAGTTTTTTGCATTCGCTTCTTGTTACATCGAGTATTTTCATGAAATTCTGATAAATTATTAGTGGGAAACTTCTTCATATGAAACTAAAATAGGACAATAATGAGTTAATTATGATTTTAATTAAAATAGAACTAATCAATAAGACTGGTGAACTAGCATACAATAGAGAGTTATTGGACGCTCAATAAGGGCAAGCAGTAATAAAGTTAGTGCTATTTGACACATACGCCGGCGCAATTGAGTCAAAAAATAAGGGATCCCTTAATAACGATACTGTTCCGCGCTAATTGTGCAGCGATTCTGTGCAACTTTATTTCTACCTTAAACAGGCAGTTGACATTTTTAACGTCCTCTTGCAGGTTATTTCATTGTTTACTTAACGTAGTTTCTATTGCTACACGTTTTTCCACTCACAAAATTAAGCGAAAATGCTCAGACAGCGTCCAAAACCAATGAGAAGGTAAGCAATGCAAAGACAGCAACGTAAAATAAATTTAATTCTGTAAAGTTGGGTTAGACCCTTTTAATATTGAAAACAGTGAACTAGACATTCCCATGACTATCATTTCGTTAAACAAATAAAGCTAATGCAGTATATATAATCTTTATTTCCCAATAGACTATCGGCCCTCGGCCTTTCTGCCCTTGCATATATACATGTATTGGATTAATTTTCTAACTTAAACTATCTTAACTGTAAACTTAAAATTATTACAAAGCAAAAAAAATCTCTCTTCTATGTCATATCTTTTCATCGTCCAGCAGGTTGGTTCAGTCGTGTTGGAAGTGTTTAACTAGTGTTGTTGTTGGGAAGCGGAAGCGAGATTGTCTCGTTTGTCTTGTAGGGATTGTTTTTCCTTGTAGGGATTGTTTTTCCATTTCGTTTGCAATTGGAGTTGTCTTTCTGTTATTCGCGTTATTTTTGTTCGTTCGTAGAGTAGTTGGTTTGAGGGGTTGTGTAGTTGGTTTTGAGAATGTCTTATTTTCGTTATTGATCTCAGGGCAATCTGTTCTGTTGTTTGAATGTGTTGTTTAGTTTTCCCAGATGCATTCGCTGTCAGTGTATATCCGTAGTCAAGCAGAGGTCTACATATTGATTGGTAAATTTTTGTGGCGGTCTTTGTACTGATTCCTTTGTCTTTGTACGTCAGTGATCGGAAGTGTTTTGTCCGTTGAATGATTTTTGTTCTTACGTTCTGTGTGTGTTTTGTAAATTTTAGTTTTTGGTCCAGTGTCATTCCTAGATATGTTGCCTCTTGTTTTGGTCTAATTCTGTTTCCGTCTGTTGTTATTGATGGAGAGTCGTCTTTAATTTGGTGGTTTGGTAAAAGTAGTTGGTTTTTCGTGGCGTTTGGTGTAAGTCTCCATTTGTAGAACCAAGCAATTGTATTGTCTGTTAGTGTTTGAAGTTTTTGTACCGCTTTTACTGTAGTTCTGTCGTGCACGATCAATGCAGTGTCGTCGGCGTATTGTAGTATATAAGCAGATTTGTCAATGTGTTTTTTGGCGTGGAGACTGTGATTGTATATGTCGTGGCAGTATATATTGTAAAGAAGGGGTGATAGCGGGGATCCTTGTGGGAGTCCTTGTTCAGGGTAGAAAGCAAAGGAGAGGGTGTTGTCTATGCGTACTTCTAGGTGTCTGTTTGTGAGTAGGTTTCTGATTGCATGAATTATGTATTTGGGGGTTTTAAGCTGGTAAAGTTTATATCAAAGTCCTTTGTACCAGACACTGTCAAGGCCTTATTGATGTCCATGAAGAGATATGCTGTTTTCTTGTTCGTGAGGTGAGTTGTTTGTATGTTGTTGGTTAATATAAAAAGTGGGTGAACAGTTGAGTGTTTAGGTTTAAATCCGAATTGGTATTGTGGTATGTGTTGTCCAACTGATTGTTGCAGTCTATTTTTTATTATAGTTTCAAAAATTTTACTCAGTACAGGGAGTAGTGTGATAGGTCAGTAGTTACGTGTTTGTGTATTGTCTAGTCCGGTTTTAGGAATTGGTATTATTATTCCTGTTTTCCAGGTATCTGGTATCGTGTTAGTTTCAATACAGTTGAGGTTCAGTATGTGTCTGTGTGTGTGTGTTTGTGGAGTAAGATTTTTCAGTAGTTTGCCTTTTATATTGTCTTTTCCCGGCGCCGTGTTTTTAATGTATGCGAGTGCTTCGTCGTATTCTTCTTCAGTAATTAGTTGATGTGCGTTGTTTGTTTCGTTTGTGAAGTAGGTCTCGTACCAATTATTTATTACGTTAAAGTTTTGGTCGTCAAAGTTAGGGTTAGTGGAGGTTGTGAAGGCTTGTTGAAAATGCCTGGCAAATGCGTCCGCTTTGGCCTTGTCTGTATACAGTTCTGTACCGTTTTCATTTATTATACCAGTAATAATGTTTTTTTGTATAGTGACAGTTTTTTTATTTTTTACAAGTACGTTTTACCTTCGTCTTTTTCTATTTCTTTGCATGCCTCTAGCCATTTGTCCTGTTTGTATTGGCCTATCAGTGTTTTCACGTTTCTGTTGAGTTCGTTTAGTTTTCTTTTCAATTCATCGTCTTGAGTATTTGTGTACTCTCTAAGACCAGAGCTATCCAGAACTGCAAATGCGAGTGGGAATTTCAGCAATTTTTGATCTAAATGATAGAAAAAAGACGCCACTGAAGTGTAATACACGTACTTTATTACTGCAGCTTCAAATCCCCTTATTAAATGTGATAAATTCCGGGGCATTTTCTGTGAAAGCAAAGCAAAAATCTGCCAAATAGCTAACGATCGGTAGTAGACTCTCGGAACGACATTAATAATAATAGTTCCCGGATCTCGGGGTCCTGCCCCGACAATACGAAATGGATGAGGAAAGGAAACGAAGAGCTAAATTGTATATATTGGCCGTTTTCCTATGCGGTTAAGCTCCGGCATCTTTTATGCGACAATTCCTGGTGTCATCATTTTTCAAACGTTTTGGTAATGTGTGGCACTAAATCAATAGTTGCTAGACGATTTATAATGCTCTATCCATTAAAATGATGTATCTATATCTATATTTAGTCTATATTTTGTGCAGGTTGAATTACCAAATATTTCAACTTTTTGTCTTTCTTAATGTGTATTTAAGTTTGGTATCAATTTGCTCTGAAATCTGTTTTTTTTTTATTTTAAATTTTCCCAACTAGAACATTTGCCAATGATATTACACTTTCAAAGCTCTAAGATAGGCTAGGGTGTGTCTGTGTGCTTCTCTAGAAAGTGGGAGGAATTTTTTCTTTAGAAAGGATTCATTCCTATCAGACGATGTAAATAATTTTGAAAAAATTGATCCAAACGACTAGAAGCTTAAGATATGTTTGTCCCAAGCTATTTGGCAGTGACGTCATTATTTGAAACGACTTATTGGAATTTATAGAAGTTTTAAAAAGTCTTTAAAAAAAGATTTTTCATTGTTTATAAATTAAACGTTCCTCACTAATATTGCTTGATGTGAGTGTAGAAATTGGTTGTGGTTCTAAAATGTTTTATTTCTTCTGTTCTCAGATCATCTAGTTCTCCAGTCTTGTTGGTTTTTAAGCTGTTAATTGTGTCTATTAATTCACTGTTTGTGAATGACTCAGCTAGACAGTCGTTTTCGTTATCTGAGTGTCTTCTTTGAGTCTTTCGTTCAGTAGCAGTTGGTGTGTGATCTGGTCCGGGGTAACTAATGTCAGGTTCGGGGTAGCGTTTGTGGGGTCCTTGCTAAGATTTATGATAAGTTTCCAAGCACGGCGGCTGCTCTGCCTCATATCCAGGTCTTCTATTAGCGTTCGCCATTTATCAGAGTTTGCTCTAGAGATTGCCTGCATCAGCTCTTCGCCCATATTTATGGTGTCCTCAGAGAAGGGGTCGTCCTCATATAGAGTTCGGTACCTTTTCATCAGGTCTACGGACTCTGGAGCAAGACCTGGTATGTATTCGGTTCTACACTCCCTTGGGATGTGTTTTCTTGATAGTCTCTTGACGATGTCGATGCAAGCATCATAGTTTTCGAGCCTTGGTTCCAGGGAGGTGATTTCAGAGAGGTGCATGTTCGTGTGTTCTATCCAGCTTTCCAGCTCAGCACCATTTTCGTTGGTCTGGCTATATCCCCAAATTGTGCTGTGGCAGTTAAAATCGCCCAGCACAATCCTCCCGTCTTGAATTCTTACAATAAAACTAGAATATTAAAATAGGAAACCAAATACTGGAAAATAATTAGAAAAACATACTTGAAACTTCCGAGCTTATTCCGAACTGCGAAACGTAAAATTAAACATTTTCTTAGTGCTCTTTTACTGGTAGTAGAACGAATAACCGAGAATCGTGTAAAATGGGCTATCCATTTTAAAGATTCAGACCCTTAGGGCCTTTCGAAAGATCCGGCAAAATCAGCCAGGTTACTCCGATTCGCTCATCACATCAATTAATTGTGTGGCATTACCAAAGTTCCCCTTTTCGTCAAAATGTCTTCTGTTAATAATAATCAAGAAGTATTTTAACACAGCAACTGACTACAAGGAAACAGCACACTTTTTCACTAGTGAATTTCGCTCAACAAATGAAGCCATTGGATAAGAACTGTGTGAGCATGATTATTTAACTTATTTAAACGATAATATTATTTTCGTCTTCAACCCAGTTAGCGTCCTATCCATTTTCCACTCAAACACCCCAGAAAATATACAAGCAAGACATTTGAAGTGGTTAGAACCGAGAAAGAAAAATACAATTACGCCACAAAGGAGGAAAACATTGCGTGTAAAATGCGAGTAATCAAATATAGCTTTTCCTGTTCCAAAAGCTTTGGCCCTTTGACCTGGCAGGTTTTCATAATTTCATTTCACCAGCTCCATGCTCTAGTTGGAATTCATTTTTAACTGGAAGATGCTTACCAAAAAGACTCAATTCCAACGTAAATAACTGTGGAATAGGAATTGGACTCGTCGCAATTTCTATCAAGGATCGTTAAATCAATATTGACCCAAAGATACAGTGGAATAAAATATTTACAGGAGGATATCTGCAAGAGCTTTCTACCTTTCGTTTGTCTTTTACTTTTGCCATTGCCTTCGCGAAACCATAAGTGTATTTGAAGTGGATGGAGGCGAAGCGAAGGAATCGCAAAGATCGGTAAAAAGTTGTCAAGACACGCGAGTACTCGAAAGGCCTCAGTTCACGGTCATAGCATTTGTACCGGAATTGAATAAAAAATCCACTTTTTATATGTAGAAGATTTCAAAATCACATTTTGTCAGTGGAATTCTATACACATTTTTTCTGACAATCGAATACTGTTTTCATAAGGTATTTACCCTCGTGGGTTGCCTTCTTATTTGGACAGCCCAACTGGAAACCATTAATTTCGCATTACATTCAATTTCCTTACTGAATGGGAACGCTCTTTGTAATTTTTTCCCCTTTTGATCGCAAACAAACGAATATTAATGGTTCTGTTTAAGTTAAAAGGGTTGTTGTTTTGACCGATATCTGACGAATATTTATTTTACTTTATGCGAAAGTGCACCTAATTTGAAGGGGTTTTGTTTTCAGTTCCTCCGGAGAAAATACATATTTTCGACGACAAAAGGATAGATAAAACGGTACTTTTGGGGCCGTACAATGAGGGTTCTGATGTCAACCTTCTATGCGAAGTTCGTGGAGGTAAGAAAGCATTTGCTTGTAAAACGCATTAATATTTAGTGATGATTTCGACTTGAAAGTTTTTACAAGTTATGGAAATGTTTGTTCAAAGCCTGGTTTTTGTAAATTCACTGATTGCTCAACCGTGTCAGTTTTTTCATTGACAATAAATCCCATCTCGATATAAAAGTGCAAATACACGTCGTTAGACCTTTTCGTCGGCGATGTTTTATTCAGCGAATTTCTCAAGCTGAAGTGCTCTGATTTAAAATAAATATTTCAGCGAATATTATCTTTCTTCGATGATTGCCAAATAATTTTCCAGTACGCTGGAAAATGGGAGGAAAAGATGAATTATGAAATAAGTGCAAAAACACGGAAAATGAATATAAAGTAGCCTTTTCCCCGGTTTTCGAGCACTTGCATTGGCTTTCGTACATCAATAAATGAATTGTTAAGCTTGGCCATTATGGACTGGGGTTTTTTAAATCAACTAAAATAGGACTCAGTGCCTTCACCAAGCACACTGCTCAATTTCCCAGTGAATAAGAAATAAATGGTATTATTTATAACAATACAGCGACCTTTTAAATCACCCTTTCTATGCAAAATGCCGGGCCAACGAATCTCCTACATTTTATTTTATAGTCTGGTAATTTACTTAATGGCCCTTTTTAATCTCTCCCGGTCAGCTTTCAGGTATATTAATAAATATGCCCATATTTTATCCATTAATCTTGCTCCCTATTTAGTATATATTAATTTGTGCCGCATTGAATTTCCCAGTGGTAATAAGCAGCAGGTGAACTCAATTTAATAAGCGAAATTTAAAATTCAATTTAATGAAATGTGGATCGTACATTTGCGAATTGTGACAAAAGCAAATTACAAGTAGAAATTTAACTAAATCACGATGGAGTAGTGTTTTTATGATTTTGAGATTGTGTTAAGGCTACTTTGAGCCCAATTAAATAAGTTTAGTATAAGGCAAACGATAGTTTTGAGCAGCGAAAGCTTTTGACACGTAATCGGTTCAAACCTTTTCAGGTCGGCCCCAACCTCGAGTCATCTGGTTTCTGGAAAATAATGTAATCGACGAGACGTTTGCCAACCGTTCTGAAGAAGTGGTCATCAATCGTCTGATATTCCCCAACGTGGGTCGCCAACATTTGCATGCAAGACTGATCTGCCAAGCATCCAACAACAACATCGTGCCGCCGGAGACGAAGGCCGTGGTTCTGGACATTAATTGTAAGTAATTTAGGACCAGTTTATTACTGTCTCGAACAAACCCTCCCTCTAGAGATTAACACGTTTCGGTTATTTGGTTTTCTACGGGGGTGCCTCCGCCCCTTCATCTGATTTATTACGAGTTTGATATTCCAAGGTGGGGCGATTCGAAGATTCATTTCCTGCATCGGTCGGGGAGTAATCAGTAAACAAGTTAATTGAATTAATTTAACATTTTATTTCAATTCATATTTTTCCAGGCTTTGATATGCTGCCGCACTGTAAAGCTAATGAAACGGCAACATAAATACGAAGCTCCAAGGGAGATTACAAATATTCACTACGAAAACATACGCAACAACTTCAGTTGCATTAAAATTGCATTTCTCGAATTGTTTTCAACGGTAAAATAATATGAAATTAAATCCGCTGGCTTTTAAATGCTAAATAAAACCATCGAAAAGCAAATATTGAAAAACAGATGTGGATGCATTGCGTTCATAATGATGAACGTAATTCACACGTAAAATAGCGAGATTAATCTGCTTTGCTGTTCTTTGCATGGTGCCTTTATTCACCACGAACTCTTAGGCCTTTGGTACACCAGCAAATTTTTCTTATTTGTTAAGTAACCCTTTGAAACACCTACAGTTTGTTTTAGGTTTAAACTGATCGACATTTCAGAGGGGTTTCGCTGCCGACTAATTTAAAGGAAATAGGACTTCATTTGGGCCTCCAAAGGGTTGTCTTACCTTAAATCATCCCTTTTGGTTGGTCCCTTTCACAAAGAGCATTTCCCTGTAATCATTTGTCCGATATAGAAGTGTTATGTCGATGTTTTCTAGCCCTAATATGTAAATAAAAACTGAATACCAAATTCCTTTGGATAATAAATCCAATATAATTTTTTGGATCAGTTCAAAATAAACCAGCGCCCCCATTGGCTCATTCCTTTCCGTATTTTCGCTCGAAGAGATTTACAGTCTAATAGAATCACACGTTATTTGTAATCTGACTTTCGGATTACGGTTATTAAGGCTCTTATTTTGCGACGGGTCTCTTTAGGTCCAAATAGATTGTTCATTAAGATAACGAATGGTGCCCGGATAAAAGAATGGCTTCGGAATAATCGACTATAAATCCCGACCCCACTTTGGTTAAGGAGCATTTAATAAGATGCCGCAGTTTTTCAGCGGACTATTGAAATTTTAGGGCCCGTTAAATAGACGTAAATAACCTCGAAGGAGACACATATCCAAATAAAATGGAGATAGTAAAAAATGAATTTCTATTAGGCATATATCTGGCTAGTCGCACAACATAATTATAGAAATTGATTGATAATTCAAGATCTCATCGTAATACATATTTCCATATTTATCACCTAATTTCTCATTTGCAAGTTAGCACCTTAATAGACCTTCTATCTAATCTGCGAGTTCATCAGCACTTGATAATAACTGTTTCGGATTGTAACTAATGGAGTATTGATTACTCAGCTACAATAGCAACAAGGCTACGTATACATTCGCTTCAAAGGATTCTCGACATGTGAAAAGCGGCTCGGGTTCTATAGGCGTTAGGCTGGAAAATTGGGACTTTTGAACAGTGCCAGTGGGAAATTAGTGACAGCGTTGCAAGCATAATGATCATTTCACTGGTCTTCACTAATTAATGACTGGAGGTGAGCGATGCAAAACTTGGAAGATTCGTCGAAAACAAAATGTGCGAGTAAAATAGGAATCCTGCTGTCTTATACAAGAAAGAGCCTATCAATCGGTGCTATGTTTTGGTAAAACGAGGTATCGAAAGAAGTAGGCATGAAGATGAACTTTACAAAAACGAAAATTATGAGTACAGAGAACACCAACAGCAGGTCAGGACATAGAAAAGGTAAACGAATACATATACTTGGGACATAAAATCATGTTGGGTAAGGACAACCAGACGGCAGAAATTTCAAGACGACTACAGCAAAGATGTGCTGCGTTTGGTAAATTGGGTTACATATTGAAAAATCGAAAAATTCCCAATGGCTTAAAGCGACAGGTCTATGAGAAGCGCATTCTCCGGTATCAACATCTTCGGCATCTTCCGGTAACAACATACGGGCTAAAAACTATGGCACTGACCGTAAAAAGTGCAAACCGATTACGCACTACGCAGCGAACGATGGACAGGGCAATGTTAGGCGCAAGCTTGTGAGACAGAATTCGGAACGAAGAAATTCGAAGAAGAACCGGTGTGACAAACATCATGGCGCGAGTTGCAGAACTCAAGTGTAGCTGGGCAGGGCACGTTGCCAGACCAGACTGGTGTCGATGGACAACTCGTATTGCTTCCGGCGACCAAGGGAAACAAAACGTGGAGTCGGAAACCGCAAAGAAGACGGCTAAAAGACGTTAAAGAGGTAGCAGGACGAACCTGGCAGGTAGCAGGACCCCCTTTTCTATTTTGACCGTCTCTGTTGATGTCTCTTCCTCAATGGCTTCTTGTACTGTAGCGTTTTCATAAATGTGTTGTATAAGATTGGAGTATCTTTTGTCCATCCTTGCCTCGTCCATTGCGTTCAGAGCCCATGTCTCTACTGAGTCGAAAGCCACTTAAAGGAGTCCATTTTCTTTGGGGGGTTTCTTATAAAAGGTGTTCAAACAATATAGGTTTTGGTGTTGGAGACATTCCAATAACATCTCTCCTCTGTCGTTTCTGGTTCCCAACCCATATGATTGGATGTTTGATGGGTCGTGTATATTTTTCTGGCCAATTTTGACCTTAAAATCTCCCATAATGATCTGAAACCTAGCATTTCCCGGCTGCACGAGGTAGACTGGTTTATCAGTGCGAGATTCTGAGTTTTTCACTCTACTCGCCTGGGGTACAGTTTCTGTTTTAGAACTCAACATGATTTGGTTTTGGAAGGGTTTGGCATTAAAGGCCACACTTGCCTAACGTGTTGTTGGTTCGCGGGAGGTGTTTGATTTCCCTCCTACCACCCATGTCTGGGAGGCATTCCCCTATCCGCCACCTGGGGACGCGCCCTCTAGGGGTTACAGGGTCCCCCGAAGAGCTGAGCATTACGCGTAACAAATTGCCGATTTTTCACTCGAAAAAATTACGGTTTTTTTCTAGAATTCATGCTGATAGAGGATTGCAAACCATTTGGGGTATCTGACACACCAACACCAGAACACAGTGAAAGAAAATAGCAAAAGTTTAGGTTCCGTGGATATTTTCTTTGGAGTGGATCATCCAAAAGTTCTAAATTGTTGCTCTAAAGCTTTCCTTTAACACGGAAATATTCATATTGTCATGACATAAATGTCTGTTGGATTTTGCGTTGGTTTTAAGAGATTTTCCTGCTTTGGCTTAATAGAAAAATCCAGGTGTTGTCTTGACAAAAATATTTTTTTCCAATTGAAGCAATCATTCTGTTCGTAGCATTTACCATTAAATTTTCTTGAACTAATCTCGGATGTTTCGCAGTAATTAGCGCATATATTTTCGGTCTGACAATAAAAAAGCACTTTTAATTCAACGGAAGCTAATTAAACAGCTGAAACTCCTATAAAATTTAATTCAAGCAAAGCCAGCAAGAGTTTCAGCAAAACGAAATCATTAGCATAAATCCAGACAACGTAAATAAGACTTAGCAATTTCCAGCGTGTTTTTTTCTATCCCGATAGCGCAAACATTGTGTTATAAATTAACTTTTTTACGGACCGATTTCAACAAAAGGAATTTCGAAGATTACAAGTCAGTATACAAAGAACCTGCCCAGGACTAAATAAATTGGTTTTGAATTTTTTTTGAAGTTCCAATCTTCTAATCAAATACCGAATTAATCCAGAGAAGCTTCCAGTTTGAAGAGTTTTTGCTCGCAACGCACTTTCATCTGGATCAATGAAGTGCAATTCTGCATGTTCCTCTGTGTGCTTCATTCCGTGAATTAACATGAAATGCACATGTAAAATAGGCTTGTTATTCAATTCCGAGCTGTTCCCGTAGATCAGACAGTACGTTTTGCGGCTTGAAAGGCACTGGCAAAACACACATGTTTACATAGGACCCGATCCAGCAATCAGCAAAGGATTCAGCATTCGTCAGACGTTTTAATTAAAGCTGGATCATCAAAGATCCGCAATTTGTTCCTTTTTAATTCGGTTCATTGTAATGCATTATTCCGTTTGCTAATAGTTTTTTTTTTCATATATTTAATTTGTTTGAGGCGGGTGCTAAAACAGCCACCGTGTGAATTTGGCATTGCAATTACAAAGGAAGATCGAGTTTTCTATTTACGTTTAATGTGTCTTTAGCTGAGTCTAGGATGGTGTTGATTTTAAAGGATGTTTGAATACACTGGCTAACGGGGAAAGAAAATACAAGAGCCAAAATAATTTTCTGCCATGTAATTCACTTTAAAAATTCGCGTGACTGCAATTACCTGGAGTTTGGACATTTTACAACCGGAAGTGCTTTTAAATTGAAAAATGACGCCGGACATAAATGATGGAGCATTTGCTAGGGACTTTAAATCAAATGGCCTAAATGGGTTTCAGAACTTCTGCATTGAAAAAATTGTCACTTGGTATTTTAAAACGTTTGTAGGTTGATGGTAAATTTAAAGTTTCTTTCAGAATTCTTGTCTTTGGCTTTTCCACTATCAGAAATTAAATATTTAAGCCTCAAAGCTGTCAATATTTGATTATATTTTGATTCAAATGGTCCATTTTTTCAGCGTAATTTTGTGAATTTCTCGGATTCGCTTTATCAAAAATCCTAATTAACAATGGAAATTTGGTACACTGAAATTGGAAATGTTTGTTTTCGGTGCCGATGAATAAAAAACATTGAAAACCGTTTGAAACTCGTTTACTCACCATGCAAATGAATCGTTTTAATTACATTTTTCCACGCTCCACCATCTTTGATCTCAGGACAAATGATGTACTTGTATAGTGTCTGTTTATTGGAATATAAATGGGAGTTTTTTTATGAATGTTTGTTTATTTTTAGCTAGTCCTTTTAACAACATTTGCAATATTAATTAGGAGACAGGCTTGTTGTAGAGCTTTTTCAAAGGACATTTAAACGAAATACAGTTGGCTACAAACAATGCCAGGAATTTTTTGATTAATTAGTAGCAAAAGTAGCAGTACCTACAGAAATGTGAACTAATGGAAAAAGTTAAGAGGCAAAATTGCAAACTTAATATTATTGCCTTAGAGGACGGCTGTAAAAACGCATTCCTGAGGAATTTTCAAAGACTTATAATCCTTGCAGAAATGAGAAATTCTAAGCTTTTCTAAGGCATATGAACATAACTGCAGCTGAAAAGTGGGCGGTTGCAATTGCAGAAAAATTCCCGAGCTGCAAGAAAAATGTGTTCAATTTTGTTCAACATACTAACCATAATGGATAAGTTACTTGGATCTGCGTGAATACTACAGTAACAATTAGCTTTACATTTTACCATTAGTTCCATTAGGGCACGCTCAAAAGGTTTCGGTCCTTTGAGACTCGTCTCCTTAGGCTCTAGGTGGCTAAGAGTTGAAGCAATTGAAGATGGCTCTTGATGTATCTTCTGGACTTCTGGATGCTCGGATTTCTTTCGTAAACGTCTTCACTTGTGGCTCACGATGCAGATCTTCATTTCAAACATGCCCAGGAGCATTAGCAATATTCATTTTTCCAAAAGTTGCTCTGTTTGGTGCAATCACATCTCGGACGTTCTCTGATTTGGGTTCAAAGTTGCAAGCTTCCAAATGTTCATTTTCATAGTGTTTTCTTTTTTTTTTTGAATATCCAAATGAAAAAAGTTCGGACGTAGAATTCCTACCAGCAAAAGGTAAATGAAGAAGCTTTAAATTGCGAATTCTTTCATATAATCCATGGCCATAAAATATCTTTTATAAACAATGATTTGGGTCTGTTAAAGGGCCATTGAGCACACCAGTGGCCCCCATCTATAAAACCTTTTTTCAATTACAGTGAAGCCTCAAAGTGTGAGCATCCTAACCAAGGAAAAACACGTCTCAGCAGAGAAGCGATACGAAGTAGAGTGCCGGACTTCTGGATCCAGGCCGGATGCCGTTATTACTTGGTGGAAAGGAAGCAGGCCCGTCAAACGACTGGCAAAAAACGTAAGTAGATTTGTTTTGTGCCTCCTTTATTGTCTTGCCCGGGAGATTTATTAATGAGTCCGAAAGCGAGTGAGGTTTTGGGGGTTTTATGGCGTGGAATAATGCCTTTCGGGTCCTTCTGGAAAAACGTTACGGTATTTGTTAACGTCATTTCGTCCCTAATGGATTTCCACCCTTAAACTCGAATGGAAACTGATGGGTTTCCCATTAAGCTATTCGAATCGTGGCTTTAATCAACCGAAATCGCCCATAGAAAAAGCAACCACAAAAAACCAATTGTCGCAAATATTCATTGGTCATCCGCGGATTATTTCGCGCGGATGACAAAAAATACTGGTTGAATTTCATGACAGTTTCAAATTAATGTAATATATTTTACATTATACATTAATTCGAAACAATGGAATACATTAATTTGGTTTAAATTGAATTTTGCTGGTTGATTGAAAATTTCATGTCCGCGACATAGCGAAATGATAATAATCCATAATTTGTTGCTTTAATAATAAACTCAGACGCAGAAATATATGAAATTACTTAACTTGTGACTCAGTAAAAGTTCACTATGTGACTGTATTTAATTGAATGTAAGCTTCAAACCTGTTATTTGATTACATGAAATGGAAATAACGAATTTATGTTTTTTTTCATAAACTATATAAACTGCTGTTATTCAATGTTAGTTGTATTAAACGGTCTAGTTTAAACATCAAATGCACAATTGATTTTGTTAATTTAATGTTTAATTAATATTGTGCAGGTTTTAATATATTACTTGCCAATATTTCAATCGAATAGAATCGGCGGTGTATTGGATACCGATTATTTATGAAGCCATAAATTCAAAACTAAAATATTTTAAAACTGAATAGTTTAAATTGGCTTCTACCGATAACTTCACCCCAACATAGGCGTGTACTTTTAAAAAAAATCAGTTCTATTTTATCTACCAGTCTTTTCAATTAAATGAGTTTTACAAAAGCTCTTGAACGATTTATAACATCTCTTAAAAGATTTCTACAAAATTCGGACTTTATAAAACAGCACACCCCACCAACTTTTCTGATGCCCGCAAACCCAGACTCAACACCAGACGTTCTACTGCACACAAGAAACTTAACAAACACCATCAACAACATAAACTTAACCAACGAACTTGGATCCGACCACCTGGCTGTTACGTTTAACATAGAATTACAACATACGCAACCTACCTCCAGTACACCTCCTATAGAGAAAAAGTTAAACCTAACAAAGACTGACATAGACAAAGTGAAACAACATATACATGACTACATTCAATCGCAAGCACAGCCCATTTCAATAGAAACCATACAACAACAACTTTCACTAGCCATAGGAAAATTTAGCCCGGAAATAAAAAATGCTTTCTACGACATACACTACCCAAATTCATACTGAGACTTACAAAACAAAAGAGAGAACTGTACAGACTATATACAAACACTCAAAATAACGACCTAAAAAAGACACTGAACCAACTCAACAGAAACATTAAAACCTTGATTGGACAATACCGACAAGACAAATGGCTAGAAACATGTAAAGAAATACAAAAAGACAAAGGCAAAACATACTGGCGAAAAATTAAGAAACTAGCGCAATACAAAAAAACTAACAATACTGATACAATTGACGAAAACGGAATAGAACGGTACACAGACAAAGAGAAAGCTGACGCGTTCGCCAGACACTATCGAAGGGCCTTCAGCATATCGACAAAGCCTAACTTCGACAATGACAACTGGAACGTGATCAGCGACTGGTACTTGAACTGTTTCAACCGCTCACCAAACTATACATACAAACTGATCACAGACACAGAGTACGATGAAGCCCTAGCGCATATCAAAAACACGGCACCGGGAAAAGATAAAATAAAGGCAAAACTCCTGAAAAGCCTAACTCAAGAAACACACAAACTGATCCTAACTGAATTGAACAACTGCATCAGAAATAACAAAATTCCGAAAGCATGGAAAAACGGCTTAATAATCCATATACCCAAAAATGGACTGGACAATATACAACCGAGCAATTACAGACCAATTACACTGCTACCAGTACTTAGCTAGGTTTTTGAGTACATAATAAGGCAGCGACTGGGAAAACTGGTCGGAAAGTACATACCATCGTATCAGTTCGGATTCAAACATCAGCACTCGACTATTCACCCACTTTTCTCTCTGACTAACATATACAAATAACCCACCTAACTGACAGAAAGACAGCTTGCCTGTTTATGGACATTAACAAAGCTTTTTATAGTGTCTGGCATAGAGGCTTACTATACAAACTATACAAACTACACACACCAACATATCTACTACACACCATAAAGAACTTACTAGAAAACAGACAACTACAAGTACGAATTGACAAAACACTGTCATTTTCTTTTTCCCCTGAACAAGGCCTCCCTCAAGGATCCCCGCTCTCACCGTTTGTCTACAATATATACTGCCATGACATATACAATTACAACTTAGCAGACAAAAATCAAATCGACAGATCGGCATACACATTACAATACGCAGACGACACGGCACTTATTGTACATGACAAAACTACTGAGAGAGCAGCTCAAAGACTCCAAACACTAACAAACAACACAATGACATGGTCTTATAAATGGAGACTAACATCAAACGCGTCAAAAAACCAACTTCTGCTCACAAACCACAGACTCAACGCTGACTCCCCTACAATAACTGCAGACAGCCAAACGACACAACCAAAAAACGACGTAAAATACCTTGGAATCACAATTGACCACAAACTTAAATTCACTTAACACATACGAAACATCAGGGCAGAGACAATAAAGAGAACAAAACACTTCCGATCACTAACCTACAAAGACAGAGGAATTAGCACAAACACCGCCACCAAAATATATAAAGCTATTTGTAGACCCTTGCTACACTATGGACATATACTCATGACCAACGGAACAGAAAGGACAAAACGTTATATACAAACAACAGAACAAATTGCACTAAGACTAATAACACGAATTATACACCCCCAAAACCCACTACACAACCCCTCCACCCAACTACTATACGAACGTACAAACATGACAAAGATTTCGGAAAGACTCATACATCTACAGACAAAATGGACAAACAACCCCTACAACTGGACCATACTGAATCCCCTTTGTCTTACAAGACCAACCAGACAATCCCGCTTGCGTTTCCCTACATCAACGCTACTCGAACACTTACAAACGCAACTGACTACTGGACATTAAAATAATTTTTTCTTATCATTAGAATTGGAAAGTTTATTTAATAAGATTATCAACCTAGAATAAGAGAATTTTCATCTTTGTTTTTTGTTTAGATTAAGACTACATGTATTAAACAAGGGCAGAAAGACCGATAGGTCGATAGCCTTTTTTAGAAATAAAGATGTTTACTACTACTACTAGAAGCTCTTTTGCAATACCCTAGAAAAACAAAATTTTTAAGCCTTCACAAGTTCAAAGGAAAGTTTCACTTTCCTTTGGAGACTTTTATTTCTTACAAACGAGTCTTTCTTTCTAGTTTCTTAGTCTTTTTTTAATATCGACCACAAAATATATGAGTATTTCCCTGCGAGAACAAGGAAGTAAATTGAACAAAAGAACCCCTTTCAAATAATAATAAACCAAAAAAAATCATTAAATTTGCCGGAGCTGGTGACTAGGGGATACAAGATAATACCAGAAAGAAGGCTAATTACATTAAAGCGTCGTAAAGAAATCGTCCCTCATTTTTCTTTACTTTCGAGCACTTCTCTGCTTTTGGGACTCAACTTGTTCGGAGCATCATTAACAACCTCCTTAACTTCCTGACTCTTCTTCGCAGAAATAATAATGAATTTTAGAAGAGACAAACTTCAATTATTGTGTTATTGAGGGAGATTCCTATGTATCGGCAACAGAAAGTTTCAAAATTCGCTGCAAAGCTTTGAAAGTTTTTAATAAAATTTTGCCAGAATGCGTCCCAACTAGAAAAGTAAACGCATTAGCACAAATGCGCATTTCGTTTAAAGACGCTAGTTATTTATTTAATAAATTGCCTTATAGTGTTCCCTCTCCGGAACCAGCTGACAAAACTAAAGTTAAAACATTATTTTGAGGCTCATTAAACTCCGACTTTTCCATTGTGCGAACATCCCACAGCATCCACCGGAATCCGTTTTAACTTAAGGTTCTTAACTGGAGGCTTCTTTTATTCCGAATTGAATGGGCTGCAGGGTAACAAAACAAGGCACTGGAGAGTGATTAGGGCGATTTCTATACAAATTTGTGCCAGAGAAATGGTCGCCGTTATTTACAAACAAACATTACGATCCAAGTGACAGTTTGATACATTAGGCAATGTTTTTGTCCACTGTAATAAAGCATGCAAACATTAATTAGTTTGCTACAAGAATGGACTAAAGTGTTAACTTAGTTAATGACAAAATTACATGCTTTCGAAACGCAGTTTCAATTTTTATTAGAAACTCGAGCTAAAAATTGATTTAGTGTGTATACGGTTAGGGAAAGTACTGAAGAAGACTGTTTCTGGTCAATAATATTTGCATTCAAAATTTTATTTTGAGTGGTGGAGTGAAAAACAAACTTATGCACGAAATAGTCGGCAGATGCAAAGAAGGCACAGCAAACGGCAAAAAACAATAAACTAAAATGGAAAACAGATAAAAGAAGATTGAATGCAGTCGACGAAACACAGAAGAAAAAATAGATTTGCCATCAAGCAATATTTAGACATTATATGAAGCAAAACTTAAAGAAGTCGCAGACCTGGACCTGGCCCAATCTTCTGAAGACTCAAGAACAACCAGGAAGAATTATTGGATAAAAATCTACGCTCTATGAAGAATGGAAGAGCTAGCAAGACAGAAGAAACTGATGCAGAACTACCTACTGAAAAATTGATAAAAATGGTTGCATCAAATATAGAACAGAATAAACCGTTCTTCAAATGTTCTTCAAAAAGAACATTATAAAGCATAAAGATGTTTATTTTGTAATAGTAGTTGTTTATTCTGAAAAATTATTTCTTCTTCTTATCTCGCCGTCTCCTTATGAAGGTTGGCGATCCAAATGGCCACTGTGGTTTTGGAAACAGCTGCTCGAAAGATCTCTGTGTATGTGCGCCCTAACCACCTGCGGATATCCTTTAGCCATGAGTTCTGGCGTCTTCCGATGGATCTTTTTCCCTCAAGGTGTGTTTTTCTTTCTTTTATCGTCTGTAGCAGTTCCTTTCCTTTGTTCATACGTCATAGAACTTCTATATTGATTTTCTTCTGTGTCCAAGAAATTCTGAGCATGTGGCGATAGAAATACATCTCGAATGCGTCGATTCTCTTCTCCGTTATGGGATCAAGGGTCCAGCTCTCCAGAAGGACAGAGAACACATAGCAACGGAGCATGCGTGTCCTAAGCTCCAAGCTCAGTTCCAGTCTAGTAAAGAGCTTCTTCATACTAGCGAAGACCTTCTTCGCCATTCCTCCCGTTGTTTCGTCAAGTACTTATCTCAATATTGCTTCTGAGAATACGATAAAAATAAGCGGTGACAAGACTCAGCCTTGCCTCACTCCTTTCATGATCGAGACGTTTTCTGACGTTTTGCCGTTTATTCGGATTGTGGCCGACTGCCTCCAATATAGGTCCTCAATCACACGAATGTCCCTATTATCTATACCTGTAGATGTTCCGAGAAAAGAGGGCTTCCCATGTGCCAACCCCATTCCGGAATCCAAACTGGGTTTCGTAAACTTGGGTCCAACATTTGCGATAAATTCTTGTGTGGATTAGTCTTAAGAAGGCCCTTAGAACATGTGACATTAGACTTATCAGGCGGTAGTCGTCACAGTTCGAGGAGCCAGCTTTTTCGGTAGGGTGATGAACGTAGATCTCAGCCAGCTAAGTGGTATCCTGCCACTGGTATATATGCTGTTGAACAGTGATGTTAGAAGATCAAGACCTGATTCGTCGTATTCTACCATACTCTTCAGAGTTTGAGCATATATGTCATCTGGACCAGTTGCTTTTCCGTTTTTTTGTAGTTTGATAGCATATGTATCTTCATTTTTTGTAATTTAGATCTGTTGTCTTTGTTTCCATCTTTTAAGTTTTTCTTCTATTCCAGCTACGATTTTTCTTCTGGCATCTTTCAAAGCTGCTGCTTGTTACTTTCGACCTCTTCCCACGAGTTCTTTAACTTTCTTGTGCACGTTGAATGTATCGTACTTTGCTTGTGTTGATCAAATGACATTTTGCTTGCAACAATCGATCTTTGACTTCTCTGCACTTTTATCTAATTGTATTGTTGAGTTCTCTGTATTTGCCTCGGTTTTGCTCCTTGTGCTTCCTTCTTTCATCCATCAAGGACAGTATTTCCTGCGACATCCGCCCCTGTTTGTTATTGCTTTCTATGAACCCTATCTGTTGCTCTTGGATATTATTAATTGTCCTCTCTAGTACGCTCCAGGTTGCCTCCAGCTCTTCCATCTTGATGTGTTTCATTTCTCTTTCTTGTGAGCTTCTTACTTGCTCTTTTATATTAAGATCTCCCAGTCTCGGGATGTCTATGACTTTTGTGTTTGTTTGTCTCTTTGCTTTCTTAAAGCGGTGTAGTTGAAATTCCATAACAACTGGATTATGATCAGATCCCACGTCCGCTCCTGGACATGTCGTAACTGCCTTCACATACCTTTGGAATTGTTTATTCAGTAGTATGAAATCAATTTGTGTTTGCAGGGGTTGGTAATTGCTAAGTCCTGCTCTGAGCAGAGTTGGACAAGTCTGCAGCCTCTTGTGTTACTATTCCCCAGTCGGTATCTACCGACTATATCAGCCAAAACTTCTTTACTTTTGCAAAAATGTAGGCTATTAATCTGAAACCAGTTCACGTCTGCCGATTATCAGTTCAGTCAATCCGAACTCTATCTGAAAAAGGTATAGAAAGCACGAAGCCACTTCTGTAAAGAAATAACATAAATATCGAGTTTATTTTCAATTGCTCAGCATCGCGTTTAAGAGGGTGTATATACGAAGACTTTTGTGCTACTCAACTCCACTAAAATACCCATCTGGCCATTACCGTGCCCGAGCCATTGTCGAGTTACTTTTCAAGTGTTTAGTAATTTACATAGGAATCTTGTTATAACTCGAAGATGGCAACAGGAGAATTTCACTACTCTCGACATTTCATTTAAGAAGGCGAATTTATATTGCATATTATTCCAGGCGACGCAATTACATTATTATAACTTTTATCGTAACGTGTTTTGTGTCGTAGGTATTTGAAAAGATTATGGTTGTGTCACGTCGCGTCCTCTCAAGGATATGAAGCGATTGCTGGTTATTTTAGCAGAAGGACATTATTTCCAAACGGGAAAATTATCCTTACAAAAGTTTCTGGGGTTTTTCCTAATTAAGTATTGAAGATAGTGACGAGCAAATCAAGACCAAAACCACAGACATGGTCTTGGTTTTGGTCTTGCAACAAGGGTTAATAAACATTAGAACATACTCCTCGGTTTAGGTAATCTGAAAGATAAGGAAAAATATTTGGAACCAATCACATCTTTCAGATGTGAAGACCTGTTTGATTTATGTCCCACTTGTTCAAAGCTTTCGTTCCTAATTAAAGTGAATTTTTGGTATGTTAAAGGTTTAAAACGGTTCAACTTTCTCATTATATCTAAGAGCTACGAGGCGAGATTTAATGCGGTTCCATATCCAATTACCTTTTGCAAGTGTCCTGCAAGAGTGTCGCCATGTCTCTTGCAAAAGCCTTGGTCTTGCAGAACATGGTTCTGGTCTTATTCTTGCATAAATAATCTTGCTTGATCTTGGTATTGCTTTTTTTGCCAGACCACCACCAAGACCAGTCGCGCTCATCACCTAATTAAAGACTAGAAGAACCACAAAACAGCTCTAAATACTTGGCGAGAATTGCTATTGTTAGAACAACAAGTTTGTGTTTTTAACTGTAACTCTCCTTACTCCGGAAAGTTCAATACACCCTCGCTGCAAGTTCGCCTTCTACCTTATTCCCTGACAAAAATAAATGAATAGAAACGTGGCTAAGCAACAACACTCTATAAACCGAGTATGACAATTTCAATTAAAGTTTCTTCTACTTTGTAACTTTAGTCTTGGGCCAATTACGCGGCTGTATTGATTCGCCCAAGGTGTCAACTATAACTCGCCGAGATGAAGATAAATATAAAGAATCGTAGCGTTTTCTCGCCATTTCTTTCTGTATTTTTTAGGTGGCAATTTTTCTTGATAAAAACCATCTTGGCGCTCGTTTTTCTTTGGTGTGTTTCGCTATAAATTTCTGGGTGCATATTTAAGCAGTAAAATAATACGTTCACTCCTTCAGAATTTGGCGCCTGAATATGACACGTGACGAATTTCCTCTTTTTATTCCATGTTCCAACTTGGAAAAATCCAAATTTGCATTGAAGAAAAACTTCTAGCTAGTACTCAAATCAATAGGGGATGCTTGAAAGTGTGCATCTCACATTAGTGGAACTTTCTTCCCAGAATTGTAACAACTTTATAGAGACTAGACAGCGACCGGGACCAGTTTCCTTTTGAAACTTTTAGCGAAATATTATTTGAGCTTTATATGGATTATTCGCAATGGTCTGGCGCTGGAGTTATCCGTCATAAAGGAAGAGAAATAAAAATTTCCAACAGAATAACACCACACGAGCTTTATGCGCCTGTAAACCGACACAACTGTAATAAAATTGCCTTTTATGGAAGTTATTTAAACTTTATTCATTACAATAAAAGTTGGCAAAGTCCGATTTTTACCGCTGAATTGGGACATTGGGTCTGATGCGATGTGTACATTCACAAATCGTTGTTTTCCTCATTTCAGTTTGCTGAACAGAATAACCAGAGCTTGAGCATTTTAAACTTTGTGCCTGTGATCGATGATGATGGAAAATATTTAACGTGTCGAGCTGAGAATCCCACCATACCAGACAGCGCTTTGGAGGACAAATGGAGGCTAAATGTTCATTGTAAGTACCAGTTTTAGTTAATGTTTTCGTGTAAAATTATTGTGCTGGTCAAAGGTCTTTTCATTTGACTTTTTGGCTTCGGTAAACATTGCAATCTGTTGAGTTTAGCCATTTTATTCGACTGTACAAAACTTTCCTTTACCACGATTGCCCATAACGCTCCTCTAGAGTGGAAAATGGGATTTTAAGCTTCCAAAGAGTGAATTTCATTACATTGAAAGTTCCCTGAAAAGTTGGCAGACATCCTTAACTTTATAATTGGTTGTAACAGGTATGGATAACGAACATCTCCTGATGGAATTGGGTACGGAAATTTCAACTTTCCCGGTGAATAGAGTACAAATAAATCCTTTTAAATTTTGATGATAAATGCATCGTGAAAAATATCACGTCATGATATAGCGTGCGACTGATGAAGAATAGGTGAAAGACACACGATCCATTAAGCCGGACAATTTATCAAATGTCGCGTTTTCAACAACGGAACTTCTCCTTTCCTTTATAAAAATGAAATTATTGCAAATCTCTCTTTTTACAGGATAAGCTGAGGATCTTTTTATACAATGAAAACATTATTTTTCAGATGTTCCCGTCGTAACATTAAAAATGGGATCGACCCTCAACCCCGAAGACATCAAAGAGGGCGACGATGTTTACTTTGAATGCAACATTAGGGCCAATCCCAAGGCGTACAAACTTTCCTGGTTCCACAATGTAAGTATTTAGGCTGTTCAAATTTAAATATTATTCTCAAAACTTTAGAGTTTCGTCCCATCTTGTTTTCGTGCTTCTCCGGCTTTTTGAATAAAATTAAATTTGGTTTCGTATAATAAATGTCGGCATAATTCCGAAATTGTCTGCTTTTCTTCTTTGGAAATTTAATAAAGTACAAGGGGCGACGTAATCGCTCTTTATGGGATCATTTGGAAATTTACTTTTCCTTCCCACGCTCGAAGTCTATAGCTTCAAAGGCCTTTGTTTTAGGTGCAGGTGCCATATAAACGTAAAACCAAAATTGCCATTCTAGTACTAAATAAAGACACTATTACAGACCAATTGCACTGCTACCAGTACTTAGCAAGTACTTACAACTTTACAGTACAAGCAATTTTCAACTTTTTGAGAACATAATAAGGCAGCAACTGGGAAAACTGGTCGGGAAGTACATACCATCGTATCGGTTCGAATTCAAACATCAGCACTCGACTATTCACCCACTCTTCACTCTGACTAACAATATACAAACAACCCACCTAACTGACAGAAAGACAGCTTGCCTGTTTATGGACATTAACAAAGCTTTTGATAGTGTCTGGCATAGAGGCTTACTATACAATCTACACACACCAACATATCTACTATACACCATAAAGAACTTACTAGAAAACAGACAACTACAAGTACGAATTGAGAAAACACTATCATTTTCTTTTTCCCCTGAACAAGGGCTCCCTCAAGGATCCCCGCTCTCACCGTTTCTCTACAATATATACTGCCATGACATATACAATTACAACTTACCAGACAAAAATCAAATCGACAGATCGGCATACATATTACCATACGCAGACGACACGGCACTTATTGTACATGACAAAACTACTGAGAGAGCAGCTCAAAGACTCCAAACACTAACAAACAACACAATGACATGGTTTTATAAATGGAGACTAACACCAAACGCGTCAAAAAACCAACTTCTGCTCACAAACCACAGACTCAACGCTGACTCCCCTACAATAACTGCAGACGGCCAAACGACACAACCAAAATACGACGTAAAATACCTTGGAATCACAATTGACCACAAACTTAAATTCACTAAACACATACGAAACATCAGGGCAGAAACAATAAAGAGAACAAAACACTTCCGATCACTAACCTACAAAGGCAGAGGAATTAGCACAAACACCGCCACCAAAATATATAAAGCTATTTGTAGACCCTTGCTAGACTATGGACATATACGCATGACCCACGGAACAGAAAGGACAAAACGTTATATACAAACAACAGAACAAATTGCACTAAGACTAATAACACGAATAAGACACCCCCAAAACCCACTACACAACCCCCCCACCCAACTACTATACGAACGCACAAACATGACAAAGATTTCGGAAAGACTCATACATCTACAGACAAAATGGACAAACAACCCCTACAACTGGACCATACTGAATCCCCTTGGTCTTACAAGACCAACCAGACAATCCCGCTTCCGTTTCCCTACATCAACGCTACTCGAACACTTACAAACGCAACTGACTACTGGACAATAAAATAATTTTTCTTGTCATTAGAATTGGAAAGTTTAATTAATAAGATTATTAACCTAGAATAAGAGAATTTTCATCTTTGTTTTTTATTTAGATTAAGACTACATGTATTAAACAAGGGCAGAAAGACCGATAGGTCGATAGGCTTTTTTAGAAATAAAGATGTTTACTACTATTAAAGACACTATAACTCGACGTGTATGAATTTTCTGTGTAGAACATGGAAATATATCAAAACATGACTGCTGGAGTGATACTGAGCGACCAAAGTTTGGTGCTTCAAAACGTGGTGCGAGCCACTGGTGGTGAATACACGTGCATTGCGACCAATACTGAAGGAAAAGGCTCAAGTAATCCAGTGAATCTCTCAGTAAAATGTAAGTAAAGTTTTTCACTCCTTTTGACCTTAGGCCGAAACTCAATAAAATTAAGTACCGAAAGTGTTTACACTTTTGTAGCTTCTTGGGGTTGAAACTTGCCACTACAAACAGATCAAAATATGCTTTATTGCCACAAAAAAATTGAAATACATTTTATGAATCAAGCGAATGACAAAATCAAGAAAAATACCTCCACAAATTCATCAAAAGTTTCGATCTCTTTTGATTAGTACATTTTATGAAATGTATGTGTTTACAGAGAAAATTCTACTGTGCAATTATCGCTGTGGGTGAACAGGGCAAACTTCTGCATGAGGGAAATGTTCGCTCCTAATTGAGCTCGACTTCATCTGTGGGTAATATGTAATTTTCATATTGCTGTTTAATGAGGTAACTTTCAGGAATAGAAATAGAAGAGCGCTTTGCTCTGTTAAATAACTTTAGCTCAGTTTTGGATTATTTTTGACGAATTTTTCTGTCACAGTTAATATTAATTATTCCGCAAAGTTTGCCCGGTTGAATTTATTTAAAATGTATATTGTCATTTAATAACTAAACGTTTCTCTTCAGTATGCAACGGATAGTGGAAATTCCCCATGACATTCGACTTTGTTTCTAGAAAATTCGCATTCAAAAATCGGATTTCCAGGGAATATTTAAACGGCATTCAGGTAGTGAATACTTTATCTGTCCCAACTGTATGCAAGGGGAATTAAAATTTGAAATAAGCGAAATCTACATAATCCCTAAAAACAAACCGACACGGCCGAACGTTTGGCTCACATTTCGCATCGATTTCAGACACCGATTTTATGCGCTTTTTTACTATGTGCAATCGGTTTCAGGCAATTTTGCAAGCTTGATTTCTAATATAAGAATATTCATGTTTGAGACCATCGGTGTCCGTTGAGGCGCAGTTTCCATTGAAAATTCCTCTGCATTTATGCAATGAGAAAAAAAACGAGTAAATATAACTTTTGGTGTGGATTTCTAAGGTCTCTAAAAGACGAATTTGATCCCGGGCTGTGTGAATTAATTATTTTGTTGCTGCTACAACCAACTCTAAAACAAGAGTTCTTTGCTGCGTGTTTCAAACATCGTTGTGCCACTCTTTACGTAACAGCTATTATTTTATTATTAGATTTATGTTCTTGTCTGTTTGAACAAATTGTTTTACTGCACAAAAGTTACATGAGTTGAAACTTTCATAATTGCTTTAACAACTGTCCGGACAAATCGTTTTGCACCACACGGTTTCAAATGAATGTTGCTCGATTTTCTCCGCTCGCCTTCATCAAATAGCACTTTATTAAATGCATGATAAAAGTAGGGAATTGTGCAGCAACGAGTAAAATGCCAAAAATCCTGCAAATATCTTGCTGATTTATGCATCGGAGCGATATCTCATATGGCGGACGTTCCTGGTGCATTCTTCACATTCCTGCAAAGAACTCGCAGCTTGTTTCCAATTTTTCCAGGGGTAATCCTAATGCTTTCGAAAATAGTTGACAATTATTGTGCTCTAACTCGAGCTATCTGGCCGCTTGATTCTGTATGTGTATAGCTAAGGGCTATGGTTTGAAATCCCGAGGCAGCAGCTGTTTGCTTTCCCTTATCGAAGGGCAATTTCTCCACTAAGAACTTATCATTTCATGCGATAAATTCGGAACTGTAATTGGACAGATGGGCTTGAATGCTCGCAAAACCCCGATTATTTCCAGTTTTTGTTAACGAATTTTCGTAAATTTCATTTCTGTATTGAATAAAATGCCCATCGAGCGTGATGGTGTTTCATATTTCCTAACGTTTGACTGTGAGTATTTTCTCAGTTGGTGATCCGTTTTGAATTGGAAATTCTACAAAGTTATGATTTAAGCAAAAAAAATTAAATACATTTATGGAACAGGGTGTTGAAATACTGACATGCTCAAAGTTTAAATCTTCTGCGGGTCATATAGAGAGAAAAAAAGTATACGTTGTTATAGCCTCATGTCTTCTGAGTGTGTAATCTAATTGTTGTTGAGTTGAATCTTTAGTCGTCTGTTTATCCAGAGCCATTCGAGAGATAGTAATTTTTCTCGCAAATCCGAACAGACGAATGACTATAATTCTGGGCATTTTGAGAAAAATCCTCATTTGTGAAGTGTAGAAAACTGTATTAGATTCATGCCGCCCATTCTTTGTTCAAACTTTCCGTTACTTGGAAATGTGCCTGAAACGTGGACGTCTGGGTATAACATTTCATAACTCGCAAATCTGATTAGATTAAGAGCCGCTATTTTGGCACTTTTGAGAAAAATATTTACTTGTTAAGGGAAAAACATTGTATGAAATTGTTGATATTCGTTCTTTTTCCAGAATTTTTCAAACTTTCCGTTACCTGGTAATGTGCCTCAAACGTGCACGCCTTTGCAAAAAAAATCATAACTCCTAAATGTGAGTCGATTAGAAGATGCTGCTTTGGCAATTTTGTGAAAAATCTGCATTTGTTAATTTCACAGAATTCTATTAAATTGATGCTATCCATTCATTTTCCTGAATTTTTCAAACTTTCTGTTACTTGAAAATGTGCCTCAAACCTGGACGTCTGGGCATGAAATTTAATAACTCGCAAATCTAATTAGATTAAGAGCCGCTATTTTGGCACTTTTGAGAAAAATCTTCGCTTGTCAAGGGAAAAACATTGTATGAAATTGTTGATATTCGTTCATTTTCCAGAATTTTTCAAACTTTCCGTTACTTGTAAATGTGCCTCAAACGTGGACGTCTGGGCATAAAATTTCATAACTCACAAATCTGATTAGATTAAGAGCCGCTATTTTCACACTTTTGGGAAAAATCTTCGCTTGTCAAGGGAAAAACATTTTATGAAATTGTTGATATTCGTTCATTTTCCAGAATTTTTCAAACTTTCCGTTACTTGGAAATGTGCCTCAAACGTGCACGTCTGAGCATAAAACTTCATAACTCGTAAATCTGAGTCGATTAAAACCTGCTGCTTTAGCAATTTTGAGAAAAATCTGCGTTTGTTAATTTCACAAAATTCTTTTAAATTGATACTATCCATTCATTTTGGAGAATTTTTCAAACTTTCCGTTACTTGTAAATGTGCCTCAAACGTGGACGTCTGGGCATGAAATTTCATAACTCGCAAATCTGATTAGATTAAGAGCCGCTATTTTGGCACTTTTGAGAAAAATCTTCGCTTGTCAAGGGAAAAACATTGTATGAAATTGTTGATATTCGTTCTTTTTCCAGAATTTTTCAAACTTTCCGTTACTTGGAAATGTGCCTCAAACGTGCACGTCTGTGCATAAAACTTCATAACTCGTAAATCTGAGTCGCTTAAAAACTGCTGCTTTGGCAATTTTGAGAAAAATCTGCGTTTGTTAATTTCACAAAATTGTTTCAAATTGATACTATCCATTCATTTTGTAGAATTTTTCAAACTTTCCGTTACTTGTAAATGTGCCTCAAACGTGGACGTCTGGGCATAAAATTTCATAACTCACAAATCTGATTAGATTAAGAGCCGCTATTTTGGCACTTTTGGGAAAAATCTTCGCTTGTCAAGGGAAAAACATTTTATGAAATTGTTGATATTCGTTCATTTTCCAGAATTTTTCAAACTTTCCGTTACTTGGAAATGTGCCTCAAACGTGCACGTCTGAGCATAAAACTTCATAACTCGTAAATCTGAGTCGATTAAAACCTGCTGCTTTAGCAATTTTGAGAAAAATCTGCGTTTGTTAATTTCACAAAATTCTTTTAAATTGATACTATCCATTCATTTTGGAGAATTTTTCAAACTTTCCGTTACTTGTAAATGTGCCTCAAACGTGGACGTCTGGGCATGAAATTTCATAACTCGCAAATCTGATTAGATTAAGAGCCGCTATTTTGGCACTTTTGAGAAAAATCTTCGCTTGTCAAGGGAAAAACATTGTATGAAATTGTTGATATTCGTTCTTTTTCCAGAATTTTTCAAACTTTCCGTTACTTGGAAATGTGCCTCAAACGTGCACGTCTGTGCATAAAAATTCATAACTCGTAAATCTGAGTCGATTAAAACCTGCTGCTTTGGCAATTTTGAGAAAAATCTGCGTTTGTTAATTTCACAAAATTCTTTTAAATTGATACTATCCATTCATTTTGGAGAATTTTTCAAACTTTCCGTTACTTGTAAATGTGCCTCAAACCTGGACGTCTGGGCATGAAATTTAATAACTCGCAAATCTAATTAGATTAAGAGCCGCTATTTTGGCACTTTTGAGAAAAATCTTCGCTTGTCAAGGGAAAAACATTGTATGAAATTGTTGATATTCGTTCATTTTCCAGAATTTTTCAAACTTTTCGTTACCTGGAAATGTGCCTCAAACGTGCACGTCTGTGCATAAAAATTCATAACTCGTAAATCTGAGTCGATTAAAACCTGCTGCTTTGGCAATTTTGAGAAAAATCTGCGTTTGTTAATTTCACAAAATTCTTTTAAATTGATACTATCCATTCATTTTGGAGAATTTTTCAAACTTTCCGTTACTTGTAAATGTGCCTCAAACGTGGACGTCTGGGCATAACATTTCATATCTCGCAAATCTGATTAGATTAAGAGCCGACATTTTGGCACTTTTAAGAAAAATCTTCGCTTGTTAAAGGAAAAACATTGTATGAAATTGTTGATATTCGTTAATTTTCCAGAATTTTTCAAACTTTTCGTTACCTGGAAATGTGCCTCAAACGTGCACGTCTGTGCATAAAAATTCATAACTCGTAAATCTGAGTCGATTAGAACCTGCTGCCTTGGCAATTTTGAGAAAAATATGCGTTTGTTAATTTCTCAAAATTGCTTCAAATTGATACTATCAATTCATTTTGCAGAATTTTTCAACTTTGCACTTGTAAATGTGTCTCAAACGTGGACGTCTGGGCATAAAATTTCATAACTCGCAAATCTGATTATATTAAGAGCCGCTATTTTGGCACTTTTGAGAAAAATCTTCGCTTGTCAAGGGAAAAACATTGTATGAAATTGTTGATATTCGTTCATTTTCCAGAATTTTTCAAACTTTCCGTTACTTGGAAATGTGCCTCAAACGTGCATGTCTGTGCATAAAAATTCATAACTCGTAAATCTGAGTCGATTAAAACCTGCTGCTTTGGCAATTTTGAGAAAAATCTGCGTTTGTTAATTTCACAAAATTGCTTCAAATTGATACTATCAATTCATTTTGCAGAATTTTTCAAACTTTCCATTACTTGAAAATGTGTCTCAAACGTGGACGTCTGGGCATAAAATTTCATAACTCGCAAATCTGATTAGATTAAGAGCCGCTATTTTGGCACTTTTGAGAAAAATCTTCGCTTGTCAAGGGAAAAACATTTTATGAAATTGTTGATATTCGTTCATTTTCCAGAAGTTTTCAAACTTTCCGTTACTTGGAAATGTGCCTCAAACGTGCACGTCTGTGCATAAAACTTCATAACTTGTAAATCTGAGTCGATTAAAACCTGCTGCTTTGGCAATTTTGAGAAAAATCTGCGTTTGTTAATTTCACAAAATTCTTTTAAATTGATACTATCCATTCATTTTGGAGAATTTTTCAAACTTTCCGTTACTTGTAAATGTGCCTCAAACGTGGACGTCTGGGCATAAAATTTCATAACTCGCAAATCTGATTACATTAAGAGCCGACATTTTGGCTCTTTTAAGAAAAATCTTCACTTGTTAAGTCCAAAAAATTACATTGAATTTATGCTACCCATTCATTTTCCAGAATTTTTCAAAATCTCTGTTACTTGAAAATGTGCCTCAAACGTGCACGTCTGTGCATGAAAAATCATATCTCGCAAATCTGATTAGGATAAGCAAAGAATTTAGTAAAGTAACGATTATAATTAGTAAAAACTAGGAAAATATTAATACAATCATCTTGAAAGCTGCATGGCAAAATGTTGAAGATGAATCCAGCTTTCAGCACGCAAAATCCATTAGTTGCGCCCTGAAGCATTAAAAGTGGCTGATGTGTGCGAGTTACAGCCAATAAAAACCCGTTTTATTTTATGTTCGTGGTCATGCTCGACTAAACGGGAGAACTGCAAAGCAGAATTCATAAAAAAAGCCAACCGAAAATTTAATTTGGGAACAAGGCCGGTCCCTTGAGTTGCATATACACGATCGCTAGAGCAATTTGGTAATTTTCTCCTGTCTCTAGATGGGCTCAGCTAGCGGAACTCTGCCAGCATTCAGGGTTGATTTGTTTTTTAATTATTCGAACAGATGTTCCATGCTTTATTATCATTTTCCTCGATTCGTTGGTATCACTCATGTGATGGGTGAAAATTGTGATGTTTGCCCTTGTTTATCAACTATGGGATTTTTAGGGTTTCACCCCCCAGAAGGTTTCCAATTGACAAAATTATAATCCTTTGAAAAATTAACTCCGTAGGATTTCCCAACGGTAGAGAGATTTCTTCCCGTAAAATATCGAAAAAAAAAAACAGTTGAATTGTCTTCTTAAATCTTCAACATCCGGTAGTGAAAAAACAAACCGTTGTGGAAACGTTTCAAAGGCTTTGAATTTTCTTAACAAACTTCCAGCTTGATGATCAAAGAAAGTTTCCCTAAGTTTATCAATATTGAACGTTCATCGGTTCGTTATAATGGCGACCACTGAGCGTTTTTCAAATATGATTTTCGAATGAAAATACGCATTCCTAGTGGATAAAGTGGGCTCAAAGGAAGCATTCGTAATGTAGCCCAGTCGTACATCCGCGCCTTAGCTTTCATCTTGTTAAGGAGAGCTGAAAAGGGATGAGACGAGACATTAGGCGGGTTGTAAACTTTCTCTCAAATAAGCAAATACGCTAACCCAATTTCAAGAATGGAATTTTGCACTTTGCCAGAAGCTTAAGTAATATGGCGAATCGGTGGAGAGGGCTCGAGAAATTTGCATCTTATTAAAGCTTTTCTTCTACGTACGTGTCTCGAGTATATTTACTCGTTTCGTTCGTTTGGGTTCTTATATTTGCGTCTGTTTATTTCGCCGTTCGAGTTCCTGTTGAATGTAAAAACTGCATTTGCCAGATATTTGCCTTTATAGATGATTTCAGTTGAGGAAAAAATGCACTGTAAATAAACTTGCGTGCATAGAAATCGGCCCACTCTAAACTTTTGACTTGAACTATTTTTTTTTCGGCGGCCTGGAACAGGCAGAAGGCGATTTACAACCGCTCGTGATGGCCGCTTTATTGTGTCAACAACATTAAGAAATCGTCACCTTAATGCCGTTCAAGTGCAACGACAGCTCCGTGAGGTGCGAGCAGTGGCTATTAGTCAGTGGACAGTAAGACGAAGACTGCAGGAAAATAACCTGACCCATAAAACACCTGCAATTGGTCCAAAACTTACTCCAGCTCATCGGCAAGCACGCCTACGTTTTGCACGGGATCATCTGAATTGGACGTTGGAACAATGGGTTCTCAGATGAGACCAGAATATGCCTCGATGGTAGCGACCGAAGAAGGAAAGTGTACCGAAGACCAAGAGAGCGATTTGCAGACTGCTGCTTTGAAGAGCCGAGTGCTTATGGAGGTGGTTCCTGTATGATCTGGGGTGCAATTTCTATAGGAGCACGAACCGACCCTGAGTTCATTCGTAGGGGCGACCGAAAGAAGAAGTTTAACGTTTGTTAGATATATCGAGGAGATTTTAGCAATTCATGTGGGACCTTACGTCGACTACATTGGAGACGAATTTACCTTAATGCATGACATTGCCAGGCCGCACACCGCAAGAATCGTGCAAGATTACATTGCAGAAGTCGGTTTTCGGGTTATGGAGTGGCGAGCATACAGTCCTGACCTAAATCCGATCGAACACTTAAGGGATGAGCTAAAACGAAGAATTCGAGCTAGACTTCATACCCCAAACTCGATCCCAGAGCTTATTGTTGCAGTAGAAGAAGAGTGGTTTAACATCCCTCAAGAAACAATAGCAAACTTGATTAGATCTATGCCTAATCGTATGAGAGAAGTTATTAGGGAAAGAGGAGGTCATACCCATTATTAAAAAATTAAGTGTTAAGTTTTAAATTGTCAATAACCCTATTTATGTTAATAACAAAAAAGCTTAATTTGCTTAATGCATTAATTTCACTATGTCAAACATAGGATACTCACAATAATTTATACTCACATTAAAGCATATTAAATTGTCTTTCAAACACCATATTTCTTTTTTTTATCTGATGAATAGTTTAAGAAAAAAATATAGTTAAAGTCAAAAGTTTACTGTGGGCCGATTTCTATGCACGCAAGTGTAGTTTGCCACAGGGATACGAAAGCCTGGAAACTATTGTAGGAAGTCTCCAGAAAAAGGAAATGTCCACATGTTGCTGATTGACATGTGTGGCGTAATATTTCAATTCACTGCATAATTTACAATATGCTTAGAGTTTCTGAGTGATATATGAGAGCGAGTGGTATTCAAAACGTCCACCTAGCGCTCCTTGTGTGGATTCTTTATATTTCTGCAAAGTTGATTTGTGGTCCATGTAAGATTGCAACGTCACTCCTGCAAAAATAAATGGCCTCCTCTAACCCGATGAAAATTTCGCCGTGCGTCTCTTTAAACATATTCGTTTTCGTGTCCTCGCCCCGTCTGAACTACGTAAAATATCGCCCCCTAAATAGAAGTAACGTGCCCATTTTGTAGTTGATAATAGCAGAAAAGTTTTTTATTTAACTCAGCGAAATTCCGCCTGTCTGATGTTCGAAACTCCACAATGGCATTTTGTGCCGAATATATGGCATTTAATTTCATTTCGTACAATTGGACGGGTTTATTTGGGGCCCATTTTGTTTATCGACGTTGTTACGGTTGAAGGCTCTTTCGTTTCCGCAGGTAGCAGTCACATTCTAATTAGGTTGCCCTTTGTTTTCCATGTTCTTTTGTCATCGAGAGATATTGCAAATTATCGATATCGTACTGGGCCGTAATTGGCCAGAAAGTCATTCGGTTTGGTAAATTGTCTTGACGATGCCAACAACGTTCAGTGAAGTATGGCAAATCCGCAATCAACTTTATACTCGCCTTTAATCAAAACGACCTTAAATAACGTTTAATTGCCTCTTAATATCATTTCCCCGAATAAAACTCTCAATCCCACTAAAACGGATCATTATTCCCGACGATGCTTTACGAGATCGGATACTCATTACTAATCCAATACTAAAACAAACTATGTCTTTCTCATTGATACCATCATAAAGCCCAGCACCGATATTATTTATTTGTTTTCCCAGATCCCTTATTGCAGGGTCGTTTCCTGATGAACAATAAATATTAAAGAGTAATTCTTAAATCGATTTGTATTCCAGCTGGTAAACATCTTCAACACTGTAACTTTCGCAGCTGAATGAACGATTCACATCCATTTGATGATTATTCTGTATCTACAGGGTGGTTTTCAACTACCTACTTCTCAGGCAAAAATATTACGTTTCAGGAAAATTTGTCTTTTCTGAAAGTTAATAGTTTCCGAGATACAGAGTGTCAAAGTGCAAATTTCCGTTTTTTTATATCTTAACCAGTTCTACTAAAAAATCAAGGAATGTAGGCTTTCATGGCCGGACTCAATAGAAAACTATTGTTTTTCCGGGCTTGTAGGCCGTGGTCCATAAGGCTTAGAACCTGACGTTTCGTCTGCAACTGCCACAGACATTCTCAAAGGCGATGAGATAACGGTCGAAGTGATCTCCAGTGTGCCTAAGCTACATCGCTTGAGACACGGAAACAGTAACAACTTGAAAATGATCAAAGTGTCTACTGGTTTTTTTGCAGAAAAACTATTTCATATCTAAAAAGATTCCTATCCATCTCGGAAGTTATCGCCGCCCCTGGAAAGAGCACAGTTCGGTGCTAAATTTTTCATTTGATGCTAAGTTGTAAAAGTTGTGCGGCCTAGTTTGATATGGGCGATCCAACCTTGTGGATTATTCCTGGATATTATTCCCGTATATCCTGACCCGTGGTGCACTCTGTTTGCAGACGCGCCCGTGTGCATCCAGGAACGTGAGGAAGTGTATGGAGCACTCAAGCAGGAGACCGTGACGTTGCGATGTCGAGTGGATGCGAATCCGCCTGTAGCCGCATTTCATTGGACATTTAATAACAGCGGGGATCAGACGGACGTGTCCAGCGAAAAGTACACGAACGAGGTAAACATGGCATGTTATTTTGGTTTCCAACTACGATTTAAACTTGCAATATGTCTCAATAGCACATAAATATCATGTGCTTTACGTACATAAATTGCAAGGAGAAACACTGGAAAAGTTTCCTAAATTTTATACTTTATTCGATGTTGTTGTCCAAAATTGTTTGTGTTTAGGTGACATCGTCTCGATTGAACTACACACCCAACAACGACCTGGACTATGGTACTCTCCTTTGCTATGGAGAAAACGAAATTGGAAAACAGAAGGAACCATGTGTGTTTCAAGTAGTTATTGCGGGTAAGTTGCTTACTAAATTTTATATTGAGGATGATTATAAATTGACGCCATTCCTCGGGGGGTTGTATAGAGCTCCTTGGGGAATTAAGGATACAACCTGTTTAGCTGAGCGAGTCAAGTCCTCCAATCCAGTCCTCCCTTGGATAATTCACAAATAATCGGCGAGCACAAAATTGATATTGAACTCTCAACTGTTAATGTCTCTGGCAAAAGAAAATCAATGTTTATTTCGAATGATCTCCTTGAAGGAACAACGGCAAATTTTAATCTCCAAAATCCTTTTTGTTTTACCAATCGGGCTTTATGTTTTCAGCGGTTTTGTGAAAAGCGATAACCCTCGGGAGTTTAATTACTGTTTGTTTACTCGCTTGGCTCTATAAGAAATGAAAGTGTTAAGCCTCGAATTTGATCCTTGATGTCTGGCCAAACATCTTCAAATTGTCGCCAGAACTTAGAACAAACCGATATTCCCGACTAGGAACTTCTTTCGGATCTCCTCCTTCAACTCTTGCAGATTTTTTGGCCTGGCAACAAAACTTTTGATTTGAGGCAAGCCCACAAATAGAAGAATAAATAAATCTATCAGAGTTAAGTCTGGTGATCTAGAAGGTGATTCAATAGGTTCTCTCTGGGTGTAGGACATGGTACCTGAATCGTACTTGGAATTCAATGGAGAATTCAAAATTGAAAAAAAAATAGGTGCTTCTATTTGAAAAAAAATGAAGTAGATGGTCGCAATTTATGTTTCCATTGCCTTGTTCAAATAAATTTACCACTTGCGCCAAGATTCAAGTTGTAACCATCTGGAAACAGCCATTGGGTGGACATGATGAATATTTGAGCGCATCATCCTGCACTTTAACGACGCACATCAAGGTGGATGGTTAATAACAATCTATCTGGCTGCTACATTAACATAAGACAGGGGCTTAGTGAAGGAACATGGACAGCGAACAGGATAGTGCAATTTAGTTTTAGCACCGTTCCCATGGGATGTGACCTCAAGCCACCGAAATGGACTTATCAAGGACAACGCCCGCACACTGTTGGAAGCTAAAATTCCATTTTAAAGAAACAGATTTTAAACACGCTGCTAATATTTCAAATTATTGAAAGATTAATTGTTATCATTCTGTTTGACGCGGACGATAGGGATCTGATTACACCAGGCGCGATGAGTTGAGGCAGTTGAGGACACCAATTCTATTTATGTGGTAACCGTTGAAGAAAAGTAATTGAAAACAAGTGGAAACTGCACCCAAACTGCATCCGTGATCAATGCTCTTTAAGTCAATGTAAATTGGCACCGATTTGAATATCAAACCAAATACTCGATTATTAGCGGAAAACTTCCGGCAGAGAACTCCACCCGAACAAATCGACTTCTGAAGTGCCAACGGAGCAGATAAACAAACCTGCAATTTGCTGGGCGCTTACACCGAATATCTATTCTCTCGGACAAGACAAACTAAGCTAACGGCTAAACTTGGCAGACAATAACGACTGGGGTGTGTCTCTTAGGTCATCATTTCGGGTCAGTTCCAGATCCTTTATCAGGCTTCCTATAATCCTGAGTAATGTGTAATACGAGCCCGAGCCCTATCGCGATGCACAACCGGGTTTTGACCCTCTTCGCGTCTTATTGCGTGAAGGAAAAGGGAATCACGACCTTTACTAATCATTCCGATAGAACTTGGAAAAATTCTGACCCAATTGTAATTTTGAGGGATTCATTTCTAACGCCAGGCCATTATCTAGTTTTATTTGAGTAATGATCGTTTTTTTTTTTAGTTTGGTGTGTTTTTTCAAGTTATTATTAATCTCATCTGTATGCATTTTTTTTTGCTTCAGTGTTATGATTTGTTTCAAATCGCAAAAGTTGCAAATAAATAAATGGATTCCAATGGGTAAAGAAGCACAAACACTAGATCTTTACGATGCAAAATAGAGATGCACGTTTCATTTTCATGTCAAGCAGCACTATAATGGTCACACTAGACGCTTCTGAGCCAAAATAGTTGTAGATTATTGCTCATTTTCGGCGGTTTTTTGGCTCTATCTTATCTATTGAAACACCCAAATACTCAAATAGCTCGAAAGGCCCCAAATTCCATATCATTTTTACTGCAAGGAAGCGAAGAATTCAACAAGTTCAGAAAAATACATGCTATTGTCTTCTGATCCAAGATAACCAAAAATTATGGCAAATTCTGAGCGACTTTTGGGCGGTTGCAATCTTTTACTGAGGATATCTTCGTTTACTCAAATAGCTCGAAAAGCCCCAAATTATATATCATTTTCACCGCTAGCTAGCGAAGAATTCAACGATCTCAGATATACACCCGCTACACTTTTCTGATCCATAATAATTCAAAATTATGGCCAATTTTGGTCGATTGCAATCTTTGACTAAGGATTTCTTTATTTACTCTAATAGCCGGAAATGCTTCAAATAAGACATCGTTTTAACCGCTAGAAATCGAAAAATCAACTAGCTCAGAAATAAACACGCTACCTTCTTCTGATCCAAGATAATCGAAAATTATTACTGGCTAATTTTGAGCGGATGCAATCTTTAACTCAGGACATCTTCATTTACTCTAATAGCTGGAAATGCTTCAAATTAGACATCGTTTTAACCGCTAGAAAGCGAAAAATCAACTAGCTCAGAAATAAACACTCTACCTTCTTCTGATCTAAGATAATCCAAAATTATTGCTGGCTAATTTTGAGAGGATGCAATCTTTAACTCAGGACATCTTCATGTATTCTAATAGCTGGAAATGCTTCAAATTAGACATCGTTTTCACCGGTAGCAAGCGAAAAATCAACTAGCTCAGAAATACACACGCTACCTTCTTCTGATCAAAGATAATCCAAAATTATTGCTGGCTAATTTTGAGGGGATGCAATACTTAACTCAGGATATCTTCATTTGCTCTAATAGCTGGAAATGCTTCAAATTAGACATCGTTTTCACCACTAGAAAGCGAAAAAATCAACTAGCTCAGAAATAAACACGCTACCCTCTTCTGATCAAAGATAATCGAAAATTACTGCAGGCTAATTTGAGTGGCTCTTGAGCGGATGCAATCTTTAACTCAGGACATCTTCATTTATTCTATAGCTGGAAATGCTTCAAACTAGACATCGTTTTCACCGTTAGAAAGCGAAAAATCAACTAGCTCAGAAATAAACACGCTACCTTCTTCTGATCTAAGATAATCCAAAATTATTGCTGGCTAATTTTGAGCGGATGCAATCTTTAACTCAGGATATCTTCATTTGCTCTAATAGCTGGAAATGCTTCAAATTAGACATCGTTTCACCGATAGAAAGCGAAAAAACCCAACTAGCTCAGAAATAAACACGCTACCCTCTTCTGATCAAAGATAATCGAAAATTACTGCAGGCTAATTTTGAGTGGCTCTTGAGCGCATGCAATCTTTAACTCAGGACATCTTCATGTATTCTAATAGCTGGAAATGCTTCAAATTAGACGTCGTTTTCACCGGTAGAAAGCGAAAAATCAACTAGCTCAGAAATAAACACGCTACCTTCTTCTGATCTAAGATAATCCAAAATTATTGCTGGCTAATTTTGAGCAGATGCAATCTTTAACTCAGGATATCTTCATTTGCTCTAATAGCTGGAAATGCTTCAAATTAGACATCGTTTTTACCGCTAGAAAGCGAAAAAACAAACAAGCTCAGAAATAAACACGCTACCTGAGCTAAGATAATCGAAAATTATTGCTGAAATGTGCCTACGTTGCTTTCGGTTCCTATGGCCAAAATTTCACTACCCAAGTGAAGCATTCGATCGAAAAACACGCAACAGGAATAAAATTTGTTGAAAATAAAAAACAAAACATACAAAGTTTCGTTTTTCTGCTGTTGCTCTCATAAGCATTTAAAATTGAAATGTATTTATTGTGGATCGGTTGCAAAATCATAAATTTGCCCTCTGCAAAATTGTAAAATTCTGCAGCATAAATAAACTCTATGAATATTCATTGAAATGCTTAGTTTAATAAACTACTATTGTGTAACGGATCCTTGCTAAATAAATCTCACTCAATTGAATTTAATGCGTATTAATTTTTGTTTAATTTTATATGGCGCGCTCATGTTCCATTTAACGCAACTTTGCACAGTGATAAGTTGAAAAAATCGGGGTGCAATTCGCACAATTGCATCCGAATTGCCAAAAAAAATTAACCCGCTCCGCTCCACCCTGGAATTGTGAAATTATACCGCAATAAATTGCCCTAATCTACCGAGGGGCAATGCTGGCAGTGAACTATTTTTAGCGTTAGCGATTTCATAACTTGTATTTTCTGAAATTTATGTTTAGGACAGTTTCATGTTTTGCGAAATTATGCCAATTTGAATTTAGCGTGATACGTTTTCATTAGTTCGAGACATGTATGGTTCGACAAACGATACCATTGCCAAAGCCACACACAAAATGGTATTTGTATCTATAAATATGCAATAATTATAGGCGACTTTAATTTGAACAAAAACAAAACGAAACAGCTTAAAAGATTTTTACAAAATTCCCACTTTATAAAACAGCACACTCACCAACTTTTCTGATGCCCGAAAACCCAGATTCAACACCAGACGTTCTACTGCACACAAGAAACTTAACAAACACCATCAAAAACATAAACTTAACCAACGAACTTGGATCCGACCACTTGGCTATTACGTTTAACATAGACTTACAACATACGCAACCTACCTCCAGTACACCTCCTATAGAGAAAAAGTTAAACCTAACAAAGACTGACATAGACAAAGTGAAACAACATATACATGACTACATTCAATCGCAAGCACAGCCCATTTCAATAGAAACCATACAACAACAACTTTCACTAGCCATAGGAAAATTTAACCCGGAAATAAAAAATGCTTTCTACCGACATACACTACCCAAATTTGACAAATGAGACTCATAAAACAAAAGAGAGAATTGTACAGACTATATACAAACACTCAAAATAACGACCTAAAAAGACACTGAACCAACTCAACAGAAACATTAAAACCTTGATTGGACAATACCAACAAGACAAATGGCTAGAAACGTGTAAAGAAAGACAAAGGCAAATCATACTGGCGAAAAATTAAGAAACTAGCGCAATACAAAGAAACGAACACTACAAACTACACACACCAACATATCTACTACACACCATAAAGAACTTACTAGAAAACATACAATTACAAGTACGAATTGACAAAACACTGTCATTTTCCTTTTCCCCTGAACAAGGGCTCCCTCAAGGATCCCCGCTCTCACCGATTCTCTACAATATATACTGCCATGACATATACAATTACAACTTACCAGACAAAAATCAAATCGACAGATCGGCATACATATTACAATACGCAGACGACACGGCACTTATTGTACATGACAAAACTACTGAGAGAGCAGCTCAAAGACTCCAAACACTAACAAACAACACAATGACATGGTTTTATAAATGGAGACTAACACCAAACCCTTCAAAAAACCAATTTCTGCTCACAAACCACAGACTCAACGCTGACTCCCCTACAATAACTGCAGACGGCCAAACGACACAACCAAAAAACGACGTAAAATACCTTGGAATCACAATTGACCACAAACTTAAATTCACTAAACACATACGAAACATCAGGGCAGAAACAATAAAGAGAACAAAACACTTCCGATCACTAACCTACAAAGACAGAGGAATTAGCACAAATACCGCCACCAAAATATATAAAGCTATTTGTAGACCCTTGCTAGACTATGGACATATACTCATGACCAACGGAACAGAAAGGATAAAACGTTATATACAAACAACAGAACAAATTGCACTAAGACTAATAACACGAATAAGACATCCCCCAAAACCCACTCATACATCTACAGACAAAATGGACAAACAACCCCTACAACTGGACCATACTGAATCCCCTTTGTCTTACAAGACCAACCAGACAATCCCGCTTCCGTTTCCCTACATGAACGCCACTCGAACGCTTACAATAGCAACTGACTACCGGAGAATAAATCTAAGATCTCTGTTTGCCAGAATTAAAATTATTAAACTAGTAACCTAGAATAAGATAATTTTTAACTTTATATGTTTGTTTAAATTAAGACTGCATGTACTAAACAAGGGTAGAAACACCGATAGGTCGATAGCCTTTTTAGAAATAAAGATGTTTACTACTACTGGTATTTGTACGTATGTAATGATCATTTGCTTTGTAAATGTTAAAAAAATAACAGACCAAATCAGAGAGAGTTTTGACAAGTTAAACGAGAAACTTCGACGATCATAAGGTTGGTAGCCTGGATCCTGAGGTCATCATTTTAGGTCAATTACAGATCCTTTATCGGAGTTGCTAATTCCTGAGTTATGTTGTGTAATGCGAACTGGGCCTCCAAACCTTCGACCCTTCCCGTGTCTTGTATGTTGAGCTGCGGAAACAGGTCGGGTATTATGTTGACCGAATTAATGTCTAGGAATACATTGCGGGATAATAATTCCAATTATATAAGCGACCGTCGTTTACGGCACTCACTAGCTAGGCCGACGCCATAGTTTACGCTTATCTATAATAGGAAATCAGTTAATTGGTTATAGAAAAGGAAAACAGTTCTAATTTCCTCTAAACTGGAACGGGAAATTTCCGGCGCTATTGAATACGTTGGAAAGAAATTCCCTTTCGAATTACCGCATCGATGTTCAATAATTTCGTAACCTTAGTGGAAAGCGGGATTGAAGAAAATTTCATTTTGTAAGCTATTGACGCTAACGAGCCTGATATTTCTTGTTCCCAACCATTCGAGGAAACGCGGGCCACAAAAGATGTCGAATTCTAATTGTTGCCCTTTTCCCAAAAAGTATTTCTTTTCAGATACGATAAAATGATATCTACAGATCGATCTTTGAGCCAATGCGCAATTTTTTTTAGTTCGGTGCAAAAGGAAACGGTTTCCTAAAAAATCAATGCGAAAAAAAGCGCAAAACTACAAAGCCCTTCCGAGGCTGTCTGCGAGGTTTTTTTTAGCATTGTATGTGTTTTAAGTGTGATGAGGAGCTAGCCCATTGCCACAATCTCCAACCTGGAGGGCCAGGAGTTTGTCTTCCGGCAGTAGCTTTTCCGTCCCTGACAGGGGACAGGGTGCTAACATCCGGGCCAGATGAACCCTGGTTTTTTTACGAGGTTGTTACTCCTCCCGTTCACCCTTTCTCAACCTGGCTTAGGACAGGCTTTGGCAGGTTTTCTTGATTCATAATCGATAATTGACTTTAGCAAGGTTTCAATGAAGAAATATTTTTCTTTGGCTCTTCAATAGAAAGTCGGATATTGCGCTTCAATAGAAAATTTAAGCATATTTATAAATTCTTGAAACGTGCACCATAGACTGTGAGCGAAAATTGACAACAGTTCTTTCAGAAACTGAAGCTAGTAAGCAGAAAAATAAGTCAAATAAAAAGAAAGAAAAATGAGAAAAAGACTGCGAAAAGTCCAAGTCTACAAGGAAATAGTTAGTCAATATTTCTCAGTGACAATGTTCGAGAGAGGACAAGAAATGTGGATTCTTAAAACCAAACCCGAGCTTATACATTAACTTCAAAAGAATTGAGGAATAAAATTTGTTAGAGATAATACATTGCAGTAGTAGTAAACATCTTTATTTCTAAAAAAGGCTATCGACCTATCGGTCTTTCTGCCCTTGTTTAATACATGTAGTCTTAATCTAAATAAAAAACAAATATGAAAATTCTCTTATTCTAGGTTAATAATCTTATTAAATAAACTTTGCAATTCTAATGACAAGAAAAAATTATTTTAATGTCCAGTAGTCAGTTGCGTTTGTAAGTGTTCGAGTAGCGTTGATGTAGGGAAACGGAAGCGGGATTGTCTGGTTGGTCTTGTAAGACAAAGGGGATTCAGTATGGTCCAGTTGTAGGGGTTGTTTGTCCATTTTGTCTGTAGATGTATGAGTCTTTCGGGAATCTTTGTGATGTTTGTGCGTTCGTATAGTAGTTGGGTGGAGGGGTTGTGTAGTGGGTTTTGGGGGTGTCTTATTCGTCTTATTAGTCTTAGTGCAATTTGTTCTCTTCTTTGTATATAACGTTTTGTCCTTTCTGTTCCGTTGGTCATGAGTATATGTCCATAGTCTAGCAAGGGTTCTACAAATAGCTTTATATATTTTGCTGGCGGTGTTTGTGCTAATTCCTCTGTCTTTGTAGGTTAGTGATCGGAAGTGTTTTGTTCTCTTTATTGTTTCTGCCCTGATGTATCGTATGTGTTTAGTGAATTTAAGTTTGTGGTCAATTGTGATTCCAAGGTATTTTACGTCGTTTTTTGGTTGTGTCGTTTGGCCGTCTGCAGTTATTGTAGGGGAGTCAGCGTTGAGTCTGTGGTTTGTGAGCAGAAGTTGGTTTTTTGAAGAGTTTGGTGTTAGTCTCCATTTATAAAACCATGTCATTGTGTTGTTTGTTAGTGTTTGGAGTCTTTGAGCTGCTCTCTCAGTAGTTTTGTCATGTACAATAAGTGCCGTGTCGTCTGCGTATTGTAATATGTATGCCGATCTGTCGATTTGATTTTTGTCTGGTAAGTTGTAATTGTATATGTCATGGCAGTATATATTGTAGAGAAACGGTGAGAGCGGGGATCCTTGAGGGAGGACTTGTTCAGGGGAAAAAGAAAATGACAGTGTAAGTTCTTTATGGTGTGTAGTAGATATGTTGGTGTGTGTAGTTTGTATAGTTTGTATAGTAAGCCTCTATGCCAGACACTATCAAAAGCTTTGTTAATGTCCATAAACAGGCAAGCTGTCTTTCTGTCAGTTAGGTGGGTTGTTTGTATATTGTTAGTCAGAGTGAAGAGTGGGTGAATAGTCGAGTGCTGATGTCTGAATCCGAACTGATACGACGGTATGTACTTCCGGACCAGTTTTCCCAGTCGCTGCCTTATTATGTACTCAAAAACCTTGCTAAGTACTGGTAGCAGTCTAATTGGTATGTAATTGCTCGGTTGTGTATTGTCCGGTCCATTTTTGAGTATAGGGATTATTAAGCCGTTTTTCCATGTTTTTGGGATTATGTTATTTCTGATGCAGTAGTTCAATTCATTTAGGATCAATTTGTGTGTTTCTTGAGTTAGGCTTTTCAGGAGTTTTGCCTTTATTTTATCTTTTCCTGGTGCTTTGTTTTAATACATTGCAATTTTGTTAAGTTTGACGAAAATCATACCAAGCACGTTAATGGACCTGATGTCCGTCAGAAATGAAAATATTATTTCACCTGACATGGAATTTTGGAGAGATGATTCGCAAGAACATCCAAGCTTGAAGGAAAACCAGGAAAAAAGCAGAGTCGACGAAAGAACCATCAGTCAAAATTTCAATTAAAAGAAACACCTGATAAGCTCCGGACACGTCAACCAACAGCACGGCTTTACGAAGGGCAAATCTGCACACCGACTGGCAGAGAAAAGAGTACTGACGGCTGATGGAAACAGGATTATTGTTGCCGTATTTTTTTTAAAGCTGCTGGAAACGGGCAAAAAAATATTGGGCTGGCGAGCTTTGAATGGAGATTTGAATTAACTCTGTAACTTGCAAAATTGTCGCATTCTCCCAGGGGTTTATGGAAAAATTATAGGCATTGAACATTCAAAAGTGTTTGAATTGTGTTAAAAATAAAGGAAAACTTCGCCTAGATAGTTTCGCTTTTAAACCAAACCAATATTGACCATTGTAATGAACAAGACAAACTCATTTCACATTGTATACTTAAGCCGATCTGCACACATAATATTAGAGTATGTTCTCGAAACTAAATCGTTTAATATTAGCTGGTTTGCCTCGGGCAAGCGTATTATCTGGCAAAAGCTAGTGAATGTGTGCACAATAGTGTTCCAATAAAAACTAATAAATTAAATGATTATCTAGTTGTCCCTAAATTGGTAAGGCGGGGAGCAAAGACATGAAATGACTGAGCGGCCACTATACAAAGGTGAATCGAATCAGGCAATAAAACGACAGCATTCATTCTAGATTAGATTAAGTGCGTACACCGCATTTAGATTCGTATCACGGGCCCTTGAAAGCCAACCCTCCGACGTAGATTAGTGTTTCGATTAATAAAAACAGCCGTTTTATCCCACGAGCCTTTAATGGTGATCGATTACTTCATTTCTGGGACGATTCTGAATTCGCTCTGTGCATATTGAACGGAACACCAAAGCTCATTGAAATTCCTCAATGAGATCAATCCCGCTTGCTTTTTGTTTCAGACGGTAATGCTGAATTGGGCTTGCTTTTAATCTAGGTTCTTTCAATCGGCCAATCGTTTTTTCAAAACAGATCAATGCTTTGAAAATTATAATATTAAAAAATCCTGGCAGGTCGTTTACAGATTGATGAATTGATTGGAGCGGAATTGAAGCATTGAACAAATGAAAAAACAAACAGACATTTTCAAGGGTCAAACAACGGCTGAAGAAAAAAGAAAGAAGCCTAAGTCGAAGTCGAAGTTTGGTCAGCTGTTCAACTGTATGACTATCTGGCAAATTTTATCAACTTTCCCATTACGCCAATCACAAATATACCTCAGTTTCATCAAAAAGAAGCGCGGAATGCGACAAGCTAATTGAAAAACATGTTGGAAGCTTCAGATCTGAAGTAATCCACATTTTTGGGCTATTTTGTGCGGTTTTTGAGCAATGGCCATCTTTGACCGACGGTACCTTCCTTATAATAGACGCAGTTACTTTATAAACGCACTTTTGTAAGCTTCTTAAAATGAAAGGAACCGATTGAGCTCAAAAAACACATATGTGAAATTTTGATTTTTGACCGAAAATTTCATAAGGGCTGGAGCTCAATTTTTGGAAAAAATATAAAATCTCTCAAAACGCCTCAAATTACACATCAGTTTCATCAAAAAGAAGCGCGAAATGCGACATGCTCATTGAAAAACATGTTGGAAGCTTCAGATCTGAAATAATCCACATTTTTGGCCTATTTTGGGCGGTTTTTGAGCAATGACCATCTTTGACCGACGGTATTTTCCTTAATAGACGCATTTACTTTATAAATGCACTTTTGTAAGCTTCTTAAGATGAAAGATACCGATTGAGCCCAAAAACACACATGTGAAATTTTGATTTTTGACCGAAAATTTTTAAAAGGGTGGAGGTCAATTTTTGGAAAAAAATATAAAATCTCTCAAAGCGCCTAAAATTACACATCAATTTCATCAAAAAGAAGCGCGGAATGCGACGAGCTAATTGACAATCATGTTGGAAGCTTCAAATCTGAAATAATCCACATTTTTGGGCTATTTTGGGCGGTTTTTGATCAATGACCATCTTTGACCGACGGTATTTTCCTTATTATAGACGCAATTACTTTATACTTGCACTTTTATAAGCTTCTTAAAATGAAAGGAATCGATTGAGCCCAAAAAAACACACATGTGAAATTTTGATTTTTGACCGAAAATTCTATAAGGGGCGGAGGTTAATTTTTGGGAAAAATATAAAATCTCTCAAAGCGCCTAAAATTACACATCAATTTCATCAAAAAGAAGCGCGGAATGCGACGAGCTAATTGACAATCATGTTGGAAGCTTCAAATCTGAAATAATCCACATTTTTGGGCTATTTTGGGCGGTTTTTGATCAATGACCATCTTTGACCGACGGTATTTTCCTTATTATAGACGCAATTACTTTATACATGCACTTTTATAAGCTTCTTAAAATGAAAGGAATCGATTGAGCCCAAAAAAACACACATGTGAAATTTTGATTTTTGACCGAAAATTCTATAAGGGGCGGAGGTTAATTTTTGGGAAAAATATAAAATCTCTCAAAGCGCCTAAAATTACACATCAGTTTCATCAAAAAGAAGCGCGGAATGCGACGAGCTCATTGAAAAACATGTTGAAAGCTTCAAATCTGAAATAATCCACATTTTTGGGTTATTTTGGGCGGTTTTTGAGCAATGACCATCTTTGATCGACGGCATCTTCCTTATTATAGACACAATTACTTTATAAATGCACTTTTGTAAGCTTCTTAAGATGAAAGGAACCGATTGAGCCCAAAAACACACATGTGAAATTTTGATTTTTGACCGAAAATTTTTAAAAGGGTGGAGGTCAATTTTTGGGAAAAAATATAAAATCTCTCAAAGCGCCTAAAATTACACATCAATTTCATCAAAAAGAAGCGCGGAATGCGACGAGCTAATTGACAATCATGTTGGAAGCTTCAAATCTGAAATAATCCACATTTTTGGGCTATTTTGGGCGGTTTTTGATCAATGACCATCTTTGACCGACGGTATTTTCCTTATAATAGACGCAATTACTTTATACATGCACTTTTATAAGCTTCTTAAAATGAAAGGAATCGATTGAGCCCAAAAAACACACATGTGAAATTTTGATTTTTGACCGAAAATTCTATAAGGGGCGGAGGTTAATTTTTGGGAAAAATATAAAATCTCTCAAAGCGCCTAAAATTACACATCAATTTCATCAAAAAGAAGCGCGGAATGCGACGAGCTAATTGACAATCATGTTGGAAGCTTCAAATCTGAAATAATCCACATTTTTGGGCTATTTTGGGCGGTTTTTGAGCAATGACCATCTTTGACCGACGGTATTTTCCTTATTATAGACGCAATTACTTTATAACTTGCACTTTTGTAAGCTTCTTAAAATGAAAGGAATCCGATTGAGCCCAAAAAAACACACATGTGAAATTTTGATTTTTGACCGAAAATTCTATAAGGGGCGGAGGTTAATTTTTGGGAAAAATATAAAATCTCTCAAAGCGCCTAAAATTACACATCAATTTCATCAAAAAGAAGCGCGGAATGCGACGAGCTAATTGACAATCATGTTGGAAGCTTCAAATCTGAAATAATCCACATTTTTGGGCTATTTTGGGCGGTTTTTGATCAATGACCATCTTTGACCGACGGTATTTTCCTTATTATAGACGCAATTACTTTATACATGCACTTTTATAAGCTTCTTAAAATGAAAGGAATCGATTGAGCCCAAAAAACACACATGTGAAATTTTGATTTTTGACCGAAAATTCTATAAGGGGCGGAGGTTAATTTTTGGGAAAAATATAAAATCTCTCAAAGCGCCTAAAATTACACATCAATTTCATCAAAAAGAAGCGCGGAATGCGACGAGCTAATTGACAATCATGTTGGAAGCTTCAAATCTGAAATAATCCACATTTTTGGGCTATTTTGGGCGGTTTTTGATCAATGACCATCTTTGACCGACGGTATTTTCCTTATTATAGACGCAATTACTTTATACATGCACTTTTATAAGCTTCTTAAAATGAAAGGAATCGATTGAGCCCAAAAAAACACACATGTGAAATTTTGATTTTTGACCGAAAATTCTATAAGGGGCGGAGGTAATTTTTGGGAAAAATATAAAATCTCTCAAAAGCGCCTAAAATTACACATCAGTTTCATCAAAAGAAGCGCGGAATGCGACGAGCTCATTGAAAAACATGTTGAAAGCTTCAAATCTGAAATAATCCACATTTTTGGGTTATTTTGGGCGGTTTTTGAGCAATGACCATCTTTGATCGACGGTCATCTTCCTTATTATAGACAGCAATTACTTTATAATGCACTTTTGTAAGCTTCTTAAGATGAAAGGAACCGATTGAGCCCAAAAACACACATGTGAAATTTTGATTTTTGACCGAAAATTTTAAAAGGGTGGAGGTCAATTTTTGGAAAAAAATATAAAATCTCTCAAGCGCCTAAAATTACACATCAATTTCATCAAAAAGAAGCGCGGAATGCGACGAGCTAATTGACAATCATGTTGGAAGCTTCAAATCTGAAATAATCCACATTTTTGGGCTATTTTGGGCGGTTTTTGATCAATGACCATCTTTGACCGACGGTATTTTCCTTATTATAGACGCAATTACTTTATACATGCACTTTTATAAGCTTCTTAAAATGAAAGGAATCGATTGAGCCCAAAAAAACACACATGTGAAATTTTGATTTTTGACCGAAAATTCTATAAGGGGCGGAGGTTAATTTTTGGGAAAAATATAAAATCTCTCAAAGCGCCTAAAATTACACATCAATTTCATCAAAAAGAAGCGCGGAATGCGACGAGCTAATTGAACAATCATGTTGGAAGCTTCAAATCTGAAATAATCCACATTTTTGGGCTATTTTGGGCGGTTTTTGATCAATGACCATCTTTGACCGACGGTATTTTCCTTATTATAGACGCAATTACTTTATACTTGCACTTTTATAAGCTTCTTAAAATGAAAGGAATCGATTGAGCCCAAAAAACACACATGTGAAATTTTGATTTTTGACCGAAAATTCTATAAAGGGGCGGAGGTTAATTTTTGGGAAAAATATAAAATCTCTCAAAGCGCCTAAAATTACACATCAATTTCATCAAAAAGAAGCGCGGAATGCGACGAGCTAATTGACAATCATGTTGGAAGCTTCAAATCTGAAATAATCCACATTTTTGGGCTATTTTGGGCGGTTTTTGATCAATGACCATCTTTGACCGACGGTATTTTCCTTATTATAGACGCAATTACTTTATACATGCACTTTTATAAGCTTCTTAAAATGAAAGGAATCGATTGAGCTCAAAAAAACACACATGTGAAATTTTGATTTTTGACCGAAAATTTTATAAGGGGCGGAGGTTAATTTTTGGGAAAAAATATAAAATCTCTCAAAGCGCCTAAAATTACACATCAGTTTCATCAAAAAGAAGCGCGGAATGCGACGAGCTCATTGAAAAACATGTTGAAAGCTTCAATCTGAAATAATCCACATTTTTGGGCTATTTTGGGCGGTTTTTGAGCAATGACCATCTTTGACCGACGGTATTTTCCTTATTATAGACGCAATTACTTTATAAATGCACTTTTGTAAGCTTCTTAAGATGGAAGGAACCGATTGAGCCCAAAAAACACACTATGTGAAATTTTGATTTTTGACCGAAAATTTCATAAGGGATGGAGGTCAATTTTTGGAAAAAATATAAAATCTCTCAAAACGACTCAAATTACACATCAGTTTCATCAAAAAGAAGCGCGGAATGCGACGAGCTAATTGACAATCATGTTGGAAGCTTCAAATCTGAAATAATCCACATTTTTGGGCTATTTTGGGCGGTTTTTGAGCAATGACCATCTTTGACCGACGGTATTTTCCTTATTATAGACGCAATTACTTTATAAATGCACTTTTGTAAGCTTCTTAAAATGAAAGGAATCGATTGAGCCCAAAAAACACACATGTGAAATTTTGATTTTTGACCGAAAATTTCATAAGGGATGGAGGTCAATTTTTGGAAAAAAATGTAAAATCTCTCAAAGCGCCTAAAATTACACATCAATTTCATCAAAAAGAAGCGCGGAATGGGACAAGCTAATTGACAATCATGTTGGAAGCATCAAATCTGAAATAATCCACATTTTTGGGCTATTTTGGGCGGTTTTTGAGCAATGACCATCTTTGACCGACGGTATTTTCCTTATTATAGACGCAATTAATTTATAAATGCACTTTTATAAGCTTCTTAAATGAAAGGAATCGATTGAGCTCAAAAAACACACATGTGAAATTTTGATTTTTGACCGAAAATTTTATAAGGGGCGGAGGTTAATTTTTGGAAAAAATATAAAATCTCTCAAAGCGCCTAAAATTACACATCAGTTTCATCAAAAAGAAGCGCGGAATGCGACGAGCTCATTGAAAACATGTTGGAAGCTTCAAATCTGAAATAATCCACATTTTTGGGCTATTTTGGGCGGTTTTTGAGCAATGACCATCTTTGACCGACGGTATCTTCCTTATAATAGACGCAGTTACTTTATAAATGCACTTTTGTAAGCTTCTTAAAATGAAAGAAACCGATTGAGCTCAAAAAACACACATGTGAAATTTTGATTTTTGACCGAAAATTTCATAAGGGCTGGAGGTCAATTTTTGGAAAAAATTTAAAATCTCTCAAAACGCCTCAAATTACACATCAGTTTCATCAAAAAGAAGCGCGGAATGCGACGAGCTCATTGAAAAACATGTTGGAAGCTTCAGATCTGAAATAATCCACATTTTTGGGCTGTTTTGTGCGGTTTTTGGGCAATGGCCATCTTTGACCGACGGTATCTTCCTTATAATAGACGCAGTTACTTTATAAATGCACTTTTGTAAGCTTCTTAAAATGAAAGGAACCGATTGAGCTCAAAAAACACATATGTGAAATTTTGATTTTTGACCGAAAATTTCATAAGGGATGGAGGTCAATTTTTGGAAAAAATATAAAATCTCTCAAAACGACTCAAATTACACATCAGTTTCATCAAAAGAAGCGCGGAATGCGACGAGCTCATTGAAAACATGTTGAAGCTTTCAAATCTGAAATAATCCACATTTTTGGATATTTTTAGGCGGTTTTTGAGCAATGACCATCTTTGACCGACGGTATTTTCCTTATTATAGACGCAATTACTTTATAAATGCACTTTTGTAAGCTTCTTAAAATGAAAGTAATCGATGGAACTCAAAAAATACAAATGTGAAATTTTGATTTTTGACAAAAAATTTCATAGGTTGAAAGTTGCAATGCTTAATTTTTGGAAAAAAAATATAAAATATCTCAAAACGCCTCAAATTACACATCAGTTTCATCAAAGAGAAGCGCGAAATGCTACGAGCTCATTGAAAAACATGTGGGAAGCTTCAAATCTGAAATAATCTACATTTTTGGGCTGTTTTGGGCGGTTTTTGAGCAATGACCATCTTTGACCGACGGTATCTTCCTTATAATAGACGCGGTTACTTTATAAACGCACTTTTGTAAGCTTCTTAAAATGAAAGAAACCGATTGAGTTCAAAAAACACATATGTGAAATTTTTATTTTTGACCAAAAATTTCATAAGGGGTGGAGGTCAATTTTTTGACCAATTATAAAATCTCTCAAAGCGCCTAAAATTATATATCAGTTTCATCAAAAAGAAGCCCGAAATGCTACGAACTCATTGAAAAACATATTGGAAGCTTCAAATCTGAAATAATCCACATTTTTGGGCTATTTTGGGCGGTTTTTGAGCAATGACCATCTTTGACCGACGGTATCTTCCTTATTATACACGCAATTACTTAATAAATGCACTTTTGTAAGCTTCTTGAGATGGAACCGAGTGAGCTCAAAAAACACCCATGTGAAATTTTGATTTTTGACCGAAAATTTTATAAGAGAGTCTATTGTTGGAAAAAATATAAAATCTCTCAAAACGCCTTAAATTACACATCAGTTACATCAGAAAGAAACGAGGAATGTGGCAAGCTAATTGAATAACTTGCAAAAACCTTCTAATCCGAAATAATCCACATTTTTAAGTCTAAGTCTAAAAATGTGTAAAAACCCACTCAGAAGTAGTCTCACAATGAAACTTCCATGTCATATAAACAAGTTTCTTTTCTCTCGAATAACGGGAAAGCAACTTCCTATCTGATGGTATTGGAGATTTGTTAATACCCCAACAAAAGTATGCAAATTTTGCTGATGTGGTAAAGACCATTGTTTATAGAATTTTCAAAAACTTGAGAAATTTTTGCAGAAATATATTTTTAAATAAAACTTTGCGGTTACATAGATGAAAACGAAGTTTTAGCTGATGTTTTTTGACATAAATTAATTCTGGAACACAAACTGACTCAATCACAAATTCTCAAGAGTGAAACAACGGCTGAAAAAAATTTTTAAAAGCGCCATAGGAAGTGAAAATTTTATCAGTTCTTTAACTATATGAATATCCCGCAAAATTTTTGAACTTATTTAAACACTTAAACCATCTCAATTTTGCTTAAAATACCTAGTGTAGAGTAAAAGGTGTGTTATAGCCATTCTATTTGAGATCAGAGTTTCGGAAATTCCCATTTAATAAACCCGTTTTTCCGACTTAATTCGACAAAACGCGATTTGCTCCAACTGGTTCCATCGCTATTTCAAACCCAATGAAAGGGAATTAATCCGATGGAAAATTGCTGTATCATACTATCGCGACGAAAATTAATACGATGCATTCGTGAAAAGGAACCGAGAGACAAATCGGGACTCTTTGCTGAATATTTCAAACGCCGTCGAGCTTTAGTGAACCGCGAACAATTAGAATTTGACATCTTTTGTGCCCGGCTTTTTCCAGAATGATTCGGAATAGAAGAGTGAGCCCGAACTCGTTAGCGCCATTGGCCGACTAAATGAGATTTATTTTCTACCGGTTCAATCAGATTCCAGAACCTCTCTCAGGCGTGTTGAATGAAAAATTGTTTTAGATTTTCCTAGCTTGATTATCGGAAATCTATTTCACTTTGACCATTACCGGCTGCAGCAGACGTTCTAGCTGCTATTCAATGCAGCACCAAATGTATTAAATAACCAAATAAAACTTTAATTGTGTGCTTGGGGGGTGGTTATGGATTATATGGTCGATTACTAAATATGTTTGCTAAACTGTTTTAATTACCGCGAATTTAACTAACATAAATATATGGGTTCTGGTGGAATAAATCAATTATGGAAATTTGCCATAAAGGACCAAAGGAAAATTGCCTGCTGGAAATTGCGAGGTTCATATGGCTTTAACATTCCAATAGTAGCAACTTTCAGCAAAACTGTCGGTCTTTTTGATACTGATCAAAAGTCTCATTAAATTTGAAGATTGGAAAAATTCAATACCTACTATATAATATTATTTTCAGGCCGTCCATCTCATCTGCAAAACTGCACGCTGTTAAACCAAACCACCAACTCTTTGCAAGTGGAATGCGTCGAGGGCTATGACGGAGGGCTAACCCAAAGCTTTGAAATGGAAATTTTGGAATTGCCCGGGCTCAAATCGCGATTAAACATCACAACGTATAAGGTAAAGTATCAGTTGTTCCAATAGAGTAAACTCAATTATTATATTGAATAACCAGAGGATGGTATGAAACCGAACAGGGTAGAAGAAGTGTTATGGTTTTTTATTCTGAAGTTTAGACTGATTTTTCGCACAAAATGATCAATTAGCAAGTTTAGAGTGTTTTTGCGCCGAAACCACTTTAAAATCAATGTCTTTCCCGAAGGGCTCGGCACAACAATGGCATCAGAGTGTTTAATATCGAAGTTGTGCCGAGCTCTTCGGGTACGACACTGATTTTAAAGTGGTTTTGGAGTAAAAACACTTTAAACTCGCCGACTGATCATTTTGCGCCAAGTGCAGAGCCCTTCGGGCACGATACTGGTTTTAAAGTGATTTTGGCGTAAAAACACTATAAACTTGCCCATTAATCATTTTATCTCGAGAAATCAATGTCTTGTCAAAGCGTTCGGCACAACTTCGACACTAAACACTCTAATGCGATTGTGCTACCGAGGTCTTCGTGCACGACACTGATTTTTTCACAAAATGATCAGTCGGGGAGTTTAGAATGTTTTTGCGCCGAAACCAGCTTAAAATCAGTGTGGTGCACGATGGGCTCGGCATAACAATCGCGTTAGAGTGTTTAATGTCGAAGTTGTGCCGAGCCATCCGGGCACGACACTGATTTGGGAACAAAAACACTCTAACCCTGCCGATTAATTATCTTGTGTAGAAAAATCAGTGTCATCCTCGAAAGGATCGGGCGTGTTTAAATGTCGGAGTTGTGCCGAGCCCTTTGGGCACGACATTCATTTTTCGACTCAAAATTATTAATTGGCAGGTTTGGAGTGTTTTTACTCCGAAATCATCATAAAACCAGTGTCGTGCCCGAAGGGCTCGCCTCAACAATAGCCTTAGAGTGTTTAATGTCGAAGTTGTGCCAAGCCCTTCGGGCACAACATTGACTGTCGGCATAGAATGATGAATCGGCAGGTTTAGAGTGTTTTTACGCCGAAACCACCTTAAATTTAGTGTCGTGCCCGAAGGGCTCTGCACACAATCACAAAAACTGTTTTTATGTCGAAGTTGTGCCGAGCCCTTCGTGTACGACAATGATTTTTGGCGCAAAATGATCAGTCGGCGAGTTTAGAATGTTTTCACTCCAAAACCACTTTAAAATCAGTGTGTCCGAAGGTCTCAGCACAGCTTCGACATAAATACACTTTTTGCGATTGTTGTGCAAAGCCCTTCGAGCACGACACTGGTTTTAAGATGATTTTGGCGCAAAAACACCATAAACTTGCCCATTAATCATTTTATGTCGAGAAATCAATGTTCTGTCCTAAGGGTTTGGCACAACTTCGACATTAAAAACACAACAATCGCATTAGAGTGTTTAGTGTCGAAGTGGTGCCAGCCCTTCGTACAGAACATTGATTTCTCGACATAAAATGATTAATGGGCAGGTTTATAGTGTTTTTACACCAAAACCTCCTTATAATGAGTGTGGTGCCCGAATGGCTCAGCACAACATTTGCATTGCGGTGTCTAATGTCGACGTTGTGCCGAGCCGTCCGGGCATGACACTGGCTTGGGCATTAAAACGCTCTAAACCTGCCGATTAAAAATGTTTTGTCGAAAAACCAGTGACATGCTCGAAGGGCTCGGCACAACAATCGCCTTAGAGTTTTTAATGTCGAAGTTGTGCCAAACCGTTCGGGCACGACTCTGATTTGCGGCACAAAATCATGAATCGGTAGGATTATACTGCTTTTACGCCAAAATCACCTTAAAACCAATGTCGTGCCCGAAGGGCTCAGCACAACAATCGCAAAGAGTGTTTTTATATCGAAGTTCTGCCGAGCGCTCCGGGCACGAGACTGATTTGGCCATAAAAACACTCTAAACCTCGGCGATTTATCAGTTTGTGCCATAAAATCAGTGACGTGCCACATCAAAAGAGCTTTGCTATTTTGGAAAGACAATTTTACATTCACTGTTCAAGTTATAATGAATTTATTCTGAAGTTTAGACTGATTTTTCGCACAAAATGATCAATTAGCAAGTTTAGAGTGTTTTTGCGCCGAAACCACTTTAAAATCAATGTCGTTCCCGAAGGGCTCGGCACAACAATGGCATTAGAGTGTTTAATATCGAAGTTGTGCCGAGCTCTATCGGGCACGACACTGATTTTTGTCACAATATGAGCAATCGGCAGGTTTAGAGTGTTTATACGCCGAAGCCACCTTACATTCAGTTGCGTGCCCAAAAGGCGCAATAATCGCAAAGAGTGTTTTTATGTCGAAGTTGTGCTGAAACCTTCTGACACGACACTGATTTTAAAGTGGTTTTGGAGTAAAAACACTCTAAACTCGCCGAGTGATCATTTTGCGCCAAGTGCAGAGCCCTTCGGGCACGATACTGGTTTTAAAGTGATTTTGGCGTAAAAACACTATAAACTTGCCCATTAATCATTTTATCTCGAGAAATCAATGTCCTGTCAAAGCGTTCGGCACAACTTCGACACTAAACACTCTAATGCGATTGTGCTACCGAGGTCTTCGTGCACGACACTGATTTTTTCACAAAATAATCAGTCGGGGAGTTTAGAGTGTTTTTGCGCCGAAATCAGCTTAAAATCAGTGTGGTGCACGAAGGGCTCGGCATAACAATCGCGTTAGAGTGTTTAATGTCGAAGTTGTGCCGAGCCATCCGGGCACGACACTGATTTGGGAACAAAAACACTCTAACCCTGCCGATTAATTATTGTGTGTAGAAAAGTCAGTGTCATCCTCGAAAGGATCGGTTCAACAATCACATTGGTGTGTTTAAAGTCGGAGTTGTGCCGAGCCCTTTGGGCAAGACATTCATTTTTCGACTCAAAATTATTAATTGGCAGGTTTGGAGTGTTTTTACTCCGAAATCATCATAAAACCAGTGTCGTGCCCGAAGGGCTCGCCTCAACAATAGCCTTAGAGTGTTTAATGTCGAAGTTGTGCCAAGCCCTTCGGGCACGACATTGACTGTCGGCATAGAATGATGAATCGGCAGGTTTGGAGTGTTTTTACTCCGAAACCACCTTAAATTCAGTGTCGTGCCCGAAGGGCTCTGCACACAATCACAAAAACTGTTTTTATGTCGAAGTTGTGCCGAACCCTTCGTGTATGACAATGATTTTTGGCGCAAAATGATCAGTCGGCGAGTTTAGAATGTTTTCACTCCAAAACCACTTTAAAATCAGTGTGTCCGAAGGTCTCAGCACAGCTTCGACATAAACACACTTTTTGCTATTGTTGTGCAAAGCCCTTCGAGCACGACACTGGTTTTAAGGTGATTTTGGAGCAAAAACACCATAAACTTGCCCATTAATCATTTTATGTCGAGAAATCAATGTTCTGTCCGAAGGACTGGCACCACTTCGACACTCAAGACTCTAATGCGATTGTTGTGCCGAACCCTTCGTGTACGACACTGATTTTTGGCACAAAATGATCAGTCGGCGAGTTTAGAATGTTTTTAGGCACGACAATCGCATTAGAGTGTTTACTGTCGAAGTGGTGCCAGCCCTTCAGACAGAACATTGATTTCTCGACATAAAATGATTAATGGGCAGGTTTATAGTGTTTTTACACCAAAACCACCTTATAATGAGTGTGGTGCCCGAAGGGCTCGGCACAACATTTGCATTGCGATGTTTAATGTCGACGTTGTGCCGAGCCGTCCGGGCATGACACTGGCTTGGGCATAAAAGGGCTCTAAACCTGCCGATTAAAAATGTGTTGTCGAAAAATCAGTGCCATGCTCGAAGGGCTCGGCACAACAACCGCCTTAGAGTTTTTAATGTCGAAGTTGTGCCAAACCGTTCAGGCACGACTCTGATTTGCGGCTCAAAATGATGAATGGGTAGGATTATACTGCTTTTACGCTAAAATCATCTTAAAATGAATGTCGTGCCCGAAGGGCTCAGTACAACAATCGCAAAAAGTGTTTTTATATCGAAGTTGTGCCGAGCGCTCCAGGTACGACACTGATTTGGGCATAAAAACTCTCTAAGCCTCGCGATTGATCAGTTTGTGCCATAAAATCAGTGACGTGCCACATCAAAAAATAGTCTAAATTAAAAGAAAAAATTCCAAAATTGAACAGAAGGGGATTGAAAATCTGAAATTTGGGTTCGACAAATTTGAGATCTAATTGTTTCCAGATGTTTTGCCTTCTCTTCTAGATTACTTACATCGGGGGGTAGTTTGTACGAATATTTGTTTTATTATGCTTACGAGTATTCATAACACAAATATTTATTTATTACCCATAAAACCCATCGTTAATGACGAAAAACTAGCTAGACCAAGCTTGCCCTGTTCGATACGTGATTGATACTTCGAAGTTCTTATCTGGAGTCAAAAAGTGAAGTTGCAAAATTTTACAGGCACCCATCTTTGTAGCTGATGGGCTGGACCCGGGAACCAGTTACCGCATCATGTTGTATGCCGTAAACAAAAAGGGCCGGAGCGATGCGACAGTGATCGATCCCGTAACTTTCAAAGGAGTTGCCAAATTACAAGGTAAGACACATCGGGAATATTTAGCTGCTGGATGGAAGTGTTCCTTTCACGTTTTAATGGAAATGATTGAGTTTTTGATGGCATCAGCTACAATGCGTCTTCCAGGAAAGGTTTCAGCAAAAATAAAAATTAATTCGTCACGGATGCTGCTAATAGCGAATGAATGCAGCCTATTTGCCGTTGAGCGTTGCAGGTTGCTAACCGCGAACGTCCGGTGGACGTCCGCAACGTCCCCAATGAAATATGGACTGCCAAGGGCCCATTTGAACTACGGCCTTTGTTCGCGAGCGCCATGTACAATTACCATTATGCACGATTTACACGTGTGCACTACGGATATACGGGTCGTTTACTTTAACAACTTGCCTATCCAGGACGTAATCATAACAGTTTCTATGATATTTCAGCCCCAAAATTAAAGCTTTTTATCATCTAAACTGGACCTAAGTCGCATTGCTTACATTAATAGGATGTTTGGTCAGTGTTATGGAATGATCTATTCATCCAGGCCATTGCTTATTTGATGAAGATCCTGTTTTAAGCAGCACGAGACGAAATGTAAATGAATAAAATGCGGTTATTGGCCCAAAAAAGTGCATAGAGACTCAACTGGAAGAGGCATCCTCTACTGGAAAAATTTCTGGTACAGTTCTAAATGTGCCAGCAGATTATGTTTATGATGCAAAAACTGCCAGAAAAACACCAAAACCCTACGAGGATTGAACCTCGTAGGGTTTTTATCTACAACAAAGTTATTTTTAAAAGTTCAGCTAAGCTTAATTTGTTACTTCAATCCGGCCTGGGCCTAAAATAGGCGGTCGCACTGTTCACATTAAAAGAGAATTTAACCCATGTCCAATCTGATCAATTTAAAGCGTTAAAACGTTTAAATTACGGAAAAATATGAAATTTGCAAAATGGAAAATCCCCCAAGTCTATATAAAAATAAATTGAAAATAAAACAAGAAAAAGACGTTGCTCTACATCCCTACAATGTACGTTACAAATCAAGAAGAGTATACCAGCTCACATCCGCAAGTTGGGGATGAATTATGAACTGCGAAGCTCACGAATCTCATTCTTTGGAGTGTTAAAATAATCAGTGCCAATGGACTGAAATTCTGCAAAAGCTTGATGTTAAGTGGAATGTTAAGGATCAAAGCTAGGAAGTTTTAGGCAAAATGTTGGCCTCGGAAGTTCTTCGGATCGAAAAAATCTAGTCTGACAAACAATGCAGCAGCAACCGCAAAAAAAGACCAAACCAACGGCACAGGGAACAAGAACTAACAATAAAAACAGTCATTTACGATAACAAGCCCTATCAATTGATATTTAGATTAGGCCCCAAAAGGGGTGGTTGTTCATCAGGGAGACTATTCCCTGACCGTCGTCATGTTTACGACATTGAACCCGCTATCAAATGCGAACATAGTCGTCCGTTAATCTTTTTTTATAGTGGAAGTTTTTTCCAGCTAGTGACATTTTTAGGGTTGATCTGGATTTCGGGCCTATAACCCAAGAGCTTTGCTGGGCTTTGTGCGTCAATACTTTGAAAGAAAAAGTTTAAGGTTTTTTTTTCGAAGTTTTAAGGCCGTAAATTACACGAGCAATAGGGGGAAGTGTCAAGCTGGTCAATCCTGCTGTTCCCTACCATTCAAAGTTTGCAAACATTCAACAAAGAACGCTTAGTGTGCAGCTAAATATTTGTTAGAAGATGTTGGGGTTTGTTGGTGACCTTGGTGGCTAATTGGTAAAAAATTCCTGCTAGGTGCCGGTCCAAAAAACCGGCATCTTTTTACCAGTCTTGTTAGAAGATTTGGACTGAGCAAAACTGGCTCACTTAAACCTAAACCAAACCTCCGAAAACTTCCTTAAATTTTTCAGTTCAACTTCCACTAAAGTGGCCGTCAATTTTTTAAATTCATTGGCCTATTTTCTAGGATTCCGTTTGGTATTTGCTCACACCTAACTCGCCATGGAAGTTCGTCACTGATGTGAAAATATTATTGATTTCACCTTTGGCTCTTCGATATTATGCAAATGAACATAAAATTACATCATGCCTGTGGGAGGTTTGCTTTACCTTACACCTACAGATAACTTTTGGATATTTTCCATCGTAAATTGCTTGCAATTGAGATCAGGGCGTATACAGCAAACAGCAACACAAATCCCACAAAGAAGACTCGGAATATTCCAAAACCACGACAATATTTACGTTCTAAAAATATATGGCTTTTTCTATCGTAATCCATAGCAAACTGACTTGGGGCATTTGGTGTCTGGGATTAATCCCAAGGTCTGGAGTGAGTTGAAATTGGGGGGAAAAACTATTAATAGGCTGGAGAAATAACCAAAAGCATTGCTGCATACTGAGAGCGATTTTGAATCAATTTCCTCCCAAACTGAATTGACCAAAGCGAGTTGAAAAAGACGGACATTGCTGGACTCGAGTGAAACTGCTTCGCATAAATTCAATGGAAAGCATAAAATCCAGAAGTTGTAAAAATGAAATATTTCCTCCTATCAGCCAATCGCCGACTTTTATAGATAACAATTTTTCGGCGTCGTGATAAAATCGAAAACACCCTTTGACGCTGGCTCGTAAAACTAGATCTGAAGTTGTTCGCGTTTCACTTAGGACAAATGTGCATTATTCAAACGTGCAAAAGAATGAGGTTGTTCCATTGATTGTTACGAAGTGCTTTTGCAAGTCACGTTGCAAGACACACACGCGAACTACACGTTTTTCTTGCTCGATACAATTTACTTTTAGATTGCCCGACGAAATTGGAAAATAATGACTTGACTTCTCAGTTTTCTGGCCCCGGATACTTATAATTTTTCAGCACAAATCCATTTTTCTCGAACTCCGCCTTTCGACTTCTGGAATTGTTATGGAATTGTACGGGGAAATTGCAACTTATCGAATTTCACTTATTGAAAGCAGTTGGGAGGATTCAAAGCAGAAATGAGGCTCATAAGTTTCGTTTTAATTAAATTGCTCCAGCTGCACTCAGACCACTTAACTTGCCGGTTTGTGAATATCAACAAAATCCATTTGGCATAATGAAGTTTGGAAAATTATAGTCGGTTCTTTTTATATATTGAAAGTTTTAACTAGCACGATAATGGGGGCTTAATGGCCCTTGTGCTGGTAACGTCAATAGGAAAATTGGTTCGATTTAGTTAAATAGCGAACATTTACCGAGTTGAGAACTGGGCTCAAATATAGAATTTTTTTGTCATGTTGACCGCCACTATTTGGTAGTTATTCGGCTTGAATTTTATTCTTTAGACTCTTTGACGCATTGAGAAAAATTAATTTAGACCCACGATAACAGAGCTGTAAATCCTCCATAAAGGTTGATGGAGGTAACAATAGTCTTAATACCTCGCTTAAATACGGACCAGGGATATAAAAACGGCTTTGAATCAAGCGCAGTTCAATTTCATTCAAACTTATTTTGAAACGCACACGATAACTAAAATAGAGGTGAAAATGCGGGAAATGAGAAAGCCAGAAGAACGATTATTTGTGTTGGTTCCAAATGTGTTTCTCAGAAAAGAATGTTGCAAATGACTTGCGAGGAGGAAAAAAGTATTTCTCAAATTCAACAGTTAAAAAAGCTGCAAGTATTTCTCAATCCGAGTCCCCAGAATCGTCACTTAATTTATATCCTAAATCGCATACTGTGAAGAAACAGGGCTATTTTGGAGTGAGGGTTTTCTGGAGCATCAGCAGTGTAAAGGTTGTAGAGAGTTGGGGAAAGCGGAGAGCCTTGGGGGAGCCTGCTCCTATGAAACGGGTGTCGGATTTTATTCCGTTCAGTAATATGTAGAACTTTCTCTTTCGGGGTAAGCTTGCCACATACTGAACGAAGGCTAAGGGGAGTTTGTGTAAGTTACGGAGTTTCCATTTTAATCCCTCGTGCCATTCTTTGTCAAACGCCTTTTCAATGTCCACGCAAATGACTCCGGTGGAGCCTTTTTTGAGAGGCCAAGTGTGTCTGGAGTTTTATGGTGGTAGTGGGTAGGCTCTGAGGGAGCGAGCATTTGAACATTAAAGTCCTATGAGTATTTTAAAAGTTTACGTCCCTCCGGTTGGAAGATCTGCAATCACAAGACATGTGTTTTGAGTTTAAGGCACCTGCGAGAAGTGTGGGGATGTCTTTGTCTAAGATGTTTGCGTAGTCTTGTGGGGATGTGCGGATCCTGAGGGGTTTATAGGCGGAGGTTATCAGGATTTGGGAGTTTTCCATGCTTTGACTCACGACCACTTTAGGGGGTTGTTTTGCCGTTGCGGTGAAAGAGATGTTTGAAACGACCTTATCCTGGAAGCTTGCCTGTTTTGACTTTTCCTGCTTTTGGGCGACAGAATTGGGGTTTTTCGGGCAAGAAAAATAGCTTGCCGGGTGAGGACCGTTGTGACTCGTTTCCGCGAACCCCATGTTCGCCGGATTCTACTTCTGCCTCTTTGTTCAGGGCATCCCAGCAATCCTGGATCAGTCTACTGTCCATCTTAACACTTGAGAGTGCCTTGAAGGCAGCCTGGCTGTCGGAGTAGATCTCGATCACTCCCTCTAGTCTTTCTGTAACTTTCCTATATGTGGCAACCTCGAGGATAGCATATAATTCCGCCTGAAACACTGTCGTCCAGCTTCCCAGCGAACAGGACGCTCCTCTGTTGGTGCCTTGCCGGTACACGCCTGAACCATACCATCCCGTATTGGGCGCCCGTGAGGTGTAGGTGTACCAACATTGCACCCCCTTTCGGACAGCCACAGTCCTGGTATTCCAACTTGCTTTTGTTGGGATTTCCACCTTAACTTTCCTTTCGAACCTAAGTCCTCTGTCAGGTAGGACATTTACACCCCATTTCGTATAACAGACTTAAAAAAAAAATTTCACAAAATCCATACCTTGATCATGTTGGGAAAAGCTTCAAACAAGCCTTGAACCAAAGGAAACAATTCTATTGCGGTTTAAGGCACATAATATCACCCTGATTGCTACCAAACATCGAAACAACTAAGCAAACTGTTTTTTTTTGCAGGTTCCACTGCCAGTATGCCAATCAACCCCTTAATAATGGGGCTTTTAGGAACAGCAGCAATTTTGGCAACCGGAGTATGTCTAGTGTTGGTTGCCTTATGCAGAAAACACTATGCCAGGCCATGCCACAGGTAAATCAATTTTTTTTAACATTCAAATGCAGAAACCATCAATGGCTCGCAAACTGTTTAAAAATTGTGCTTCCACTTCGACGATTCTAATCTCTCCACAAAACACAAATTGCTCACTCATTACCAATCCACTAAAGCGCCACTTTCCCGAAAAATCACTAAACAATCTTCATAAATTTAAATAGGATAGTGATTTTGCGACAATGGCCGAACGACTGCAACATAAAACTCGGAACGCTGCAATTGCGAATTTATTCATCCAATGTAAGAGCAGTTTCGGGAAATGGTTACACCATTCAAAAACAATTTTATAAAATGCTAAAAGTTGAAATCCGAAACAAACGGAAGTGAGCGGCCCTCGCGTTACCTGCAATAAAGCGAGTATTTAAAAAAATCTCGCTATCGCTTTTCCCGTTCTTAAAGCCACTACGATTGTTCATTTTCATCCTGAATATCTTATCAAGCAAAGAAGTTGCGGAAAGGGACTTCGCTTGCCTGCTTAGGGGTTTATTTTCATAACCAAGTTACCCGGTTTTAAGCAGCTCCTGGAATTTTTCAAATGCTAATTTAACAGGCCGGATGCCAACAGTACAAAGCATGTTCCTATGGAAGCCGTTATCAATGCAGATGACCTGATTGTCGATGGTTCCATAACTGGAGTGCGCACCTCCAGCGGTTCCATTGAGCACACCATAACAGCTGAAGCGGTCCGGAATGGAAACTCCATAGAAGCCACCGATCCGGATATAATCCGAAATCAGTATGGTAAGTCTTGCAGCAGAGTCCAATGAATTGGATGCTGATCGAAGATCCGCATGTTGCAGAAAGAAGACCGATTCACGGTTTTATGAAAGTATACGAGTACGAACCGCCTGGTTGTCGCGAAGACGACGACCAAGACGATGAGGGCGAAGGATACGCCTTTAAACACGTTGCCAAAGAATTACATGCCCCGAATCAAACAGTAATAAGCGATTAATGTGATAGGGCGAATAGTAGTGCTAATCAACATTTTCCAGATATATCGAAGTCTCCAGAGGCCTAACCGGACAAACCCCCACAATCCCACGTTGATTACGGGGTCCCAAACGCTCACCCATAAATATCGGGGGCCCGAAGTGGTCACCACATCCAATCGGATACAGGAGAGCTGCATATAAGATCCTTATAATGTCATTGTTTTTATCATTGTAATATATTAATGTATTTAAAATAAAAATATTAAAAGACTTTATTCTAGGGTGGAGTTTCTAATCGCATGTCGGTATAACCCAGTTACTGGTAAGTAAACCATGCAAAAAAATTGAAGCATGCCTAACAAAAGCCTAACTAGGCAGCACAATGACCCAAAGAATGTGTAATAGTAACATAATACAAATTGCCTAACTAACTTTAGGGATTGATTTAATTTCGAGGTAAACTGCTACGTTCGTGGCCGAACTATTAATCGGAACTTTGGTTATATTGGAAATTTGTTTTTCGTCTCGATGCCCACGGTATTTACGTGTTTGGCGGTTGAACTATGAGGCTCGTTTTGAGAATCTCAACATTCGTGCGTGTTGCTATTAGTAGGGCTCAGAGGCACATACTTTCATCAGAATTTATCATTGAAATTTACCTAAATGGAATATATGAATTCATTTTTACTTGAAAATTGCTGAATTGTATGTAACCACATACTCAATACAGGGTGATTCACAACCTTATGGACACAGAGCAGGGGCGTGTAGGGGACCTCGAAACAAGTCCAGTTGCCATTTAGGTTTTTTTTCTCAGGCCCATGGTTAACGAGATGGGAGTTAAAGTTTTAAAAAAATATTGGTATTTTCTCTCTTATTAGCTCCTACAGTTTATGAGATATTTTGCTCAAATTTTTAACGTAGGCTCCTGTTTAGATCCTCTACCCGTAGGTAAGCTAACTGGTTGCGAAAATCTACAGCAGTTTTTTTTCTAGAGGCATACCCCCCTTTTAACCCGCGAAGTTTTTGCGGGGCGCCACTGACTTCGACCGAACCAATTTTTGAATTTCCGGTCCAATTTCAGATTTTGTTTTATCTCTTTCAGTTTTTTCGTATCTGCCGTTTTTTCGTATTTGACGTGTCGTAAATTACGGGCATCAGTTTCCTTGTGTTCCTAAGGTTTTTTTTTTGTAAAACCCAGGTGTTTTTAATGCAACTGGCTGGAAAATTTTCATTCAATGAGCAAGTTGATATGCTATTAGTATAGAAGTGTGGTGGAGTACCGAAGAAGATCTCCAAATCGACAAACTTTTGCTAATGTTCAACGGAAAGCTCGGGAGACGGGCTCTCTTTGCCCATGCAATAACGGAGGCCGCAATTACGCAGTGAACGCAAGAATTGAGGAGCAAATTTTACGCCACATTGAAAATGAACCCCAAACCAGTACCCGAAGAATATTCAGGTAATTTAACATATCATAGTCCACGGTCCATCGAGTTATACGTCGTAATATGCTGCATCCATGTCATTTTCAAAAAGTTCTAGAACTGTTACCGCAAGACTTAGAGCCAAGGATGATTTTTTGTAATTTTATCATAAAAAAGGACCCAAAAAAAATGTGTAAGAAAATTCATGGAAAATCCCCCAGAAACCCTACATGGACTTATATTTGAGCAAATAACTCGTAAACGAAGGCAGATACGAAAAAACTGCAAGAGATTAAAAAATTCTTAAATTGAACACAAAATTCAGAAATTTGTTCGGACAAAGTCAGTGGCGCACCACAAAAAAGTTCGGGGGGTTAAAAAGGGGGTATGCCTCTAGAAAAAACACAAACAAACACAAAAATATAGAAAAGATTTTGAAAACAGCCCGTTGCAAAACTTGACAAAAAAAATTCTAAATAGTTTCGTATCAACTTTCACAAGATTTTACAAGCGTTTCTGAAATATTCTCTGCAAACGTAAAAACCATGGCATGACAAGCGAGCCCAATAGGAGCATTCAGAAATAAAAACTACGCAAGCGAAATAACACACACACATATTTTCTAATGTATAGAATTTCTGAAAGTGGGCGAAAACTTTCTTCGCGTATTCTTCACGCCGGGCATTACGATCGTGCGAGGGTAAACTTGAACAATTTTATTTTAGCCTCGAATTTAATGGAAAACGTGTTTCCAAACTTACGGACACTCTCGAGATACATAAATTGGGGAAATTTGCATTCACAGCAAGTTTTTGTTGTGTTATGAGTTTTTCACGATGGGCAACGAAGCAAAAAACAGGCAGGAAATTGTTGTCGAAAATATACGCAACTTTTCCTATACGATTTGTATGAGCTTAATAAAGATTAAACTAGTTGCCTAATAAATATTTAAAAAATACAAAAATTAAGCCCCGTTCTATAGGAAAAATGCAAATTTTCAGTTGATTCAATTGGTTAAATTTAACAGCGCTTATCCAGTGATCAATACGTTTATACATTTTGCTATAACGTTACCTAAACTGCGCAACAAAATGAACGTTACACAGCCGAAACGTTGTGCAAACTTTGGAAGTGGATAAATTCTGATGTTTTAGAGCGATTTGGTTTCTGTTTGAAGCTTTATTAAGATTCATTTGTTTTTCGTTAGTCAATGTTTTGGTAAAAATTCAGCACCGCAGATAACATTTCTACAGGGCGGCAAAAAAATTGAGCATGGCATTCTCAATATATCAAATAGATGGACCAAAAAACAGGTTTTTTTATTTCAACACCAAAAGTTTAAAGATAAACCAAATAGCTCGAAACGGTTTTTGAATTTTCCGGCCATCTTTCTTATTTACAGGGTGGTCTCAAAAAATCTACTTTTTGGTTTCGCAGCGATAACTTTTCTGCTCTTGCCCCCGAAATCTGTGACTCTGGAAGATTTTCGACTAAGTGAAGTACACTTTCAAATATTTCGTTCACTCATGCCACCCGGTATATTAAACTATTATTATCTCAAATCCAGTGTGAAGTTTTGCCTTCAATATAAACCCTAGATTTTGGAAATGATTTCAAAAGAAAAAATTATCACTGCAAGACCAAAAAGTTGATTTTTTTAGGACCACTCGGTAAATAAACGAGATGAGCGAAAAATTCGCAAACGCTTTTGGCGGTATCAGGTCTATATTAATGCTTGTGGTGTTGAAATACAAAAAAATCGTTTTTCTGCCCAACTGAGAACACACGGAACTTCCATCAATTTTGCATTGTTTCATTTGCCACCCTGTAAAAGCTTTATCTGACACACGAATTTTTTGCAATAACCGAAAAATAATTGCACTAAGCAGCGCTTCAAACCAATCTTCAGACCGAAGTTATTCGGTTCCAAAGTTAGGTCAAATTTGTCAGTGTAACGTTGGTTTTGTTGAGCAGTTTACATTCACCAAACTTTATAGAATTTATTAAATAAATAAAATATAATAAAGAGATGAGGAAAAACCACACGCCTAATATTTTATAATGTATCGAATTTCTGAAAGTTTGCGAAAACTTTCTTCGCGTATTCTTCACGCCGGGCATTACGGTCGTGCGAGGGTAAACTTGAACAATTTTATTTTAGCCTCGAATTTAATGGAAAACGTGTTTCCAAACTTACGGACACTACTCGAGATACATAATTTGGGAAATTTGCATTCACAGCAAGTTTTTGTTGTGTTATGAGTTTTTCACGATGGGCAACGAAGCAAAAAACAGGCAGGAAATTGTGTCGAAAATATACGCAACTTTTCCTATACGATTGTATGAGCTTAATAAAGATTAAACTAGTGCCTAATAAATATTTAAAAAATACAAAAATTAAGCCCCGTTCTATAGGAAAAATGCAAATTTTCCGCTGATTCAATTGGTTAAATTTAACAGCGCTTATCCAGTGATCAATACGTTTATACATTTTGCTATAACGTTACCTAAACTGCGCAACAAAATGAACGTTACACAGCCGAAACGTTGTCCCAAACTTTGGAACTGGATAAATTCTGATGTTTTAGAGCGATTTGGTTTCTGTTTGAAGCTTTATTAAGATTCATTGTTTTTTCGTTAGTCAATGTTTTGGTAAAAATTCAGCACCGCAGATAACATTTCTACAGGGCGGTAAAAAAATTGAGCATGGCATTCTGAATATATCAAATAGATGGACCAAAAAACAGGTTTTTGTTATCTCAACACCAAAAGTTTAAAGACAAACCAAATAGCTCGAAACGGTTTTTGAATTTTTCGGCCATTTTTTCTATTTACAGGGTGGTCTCAAAAAATCTACTTTTTGGTTTCGCGCAACTTTTCTGCTCTTGCCCCCGAAATCAGTGACTCTGGAAGATTTTCGACTAAGTGAAGTACACTTTCAAATATTTCGTTCACTCATGCCACCCGGTATATTAAACTATTATTATCTCAAATCCAGTGTGAAGTTTTGCCTTCAATATAAACCCTAGATTTTGGAAATGATGACCAAAAAGTTGATTTTTTTAGGACCTGTTTAATCGTTTTGTAATAGCTGGCTCAAACTAGTACCATTTCTTTAACCCGCACGTGTTTTGGTTAAAGGATGGTTGGAATAAAACTCGATATCGACTGCTTCGTGTGGACTGTATTGAATATCTCTCTACATCCAACCGTTACCAGTTATCTAACCCCACTCTGTAAATAAACGAGATGAGCGAAAATTCGCAAACGCTTTTGGAGGTATCAGGTCTATCTTAATGCTTGTCGCGTTGAATACAAAAAAATCGTTTTTCTGCCTCAACTGAGAACACACGGATACTTCCATCAATTTGCATTGTTTCATTTGCCACCCTGTAAAAGCTTATCTGACGCACGAATTTTTTGCAATAACCGAAAAAGAATTGCACTAAGTAACGCTTCAAACCAATCTTCAGACCGGAAGTTATTCGGTTCCAAGTTAGGTCAAAATTTGTCAGTTGTAACGTTGGTTTTGTTGAGCAGTTTTTACATTTCACCAAACGTTATAGAATTTATTAAATAAATAAAATATAATAAAGAGATGAGGAAAAACCACACGCCTAATATTTTATAATGTATCGAATTTCTGAAAGTTTGCGAAACTTTCTTCGCGTATTCTTCACGCCGGGCATTACGGTCGTGCGAGGGCAAACTTGAACAATTTTATTTTGGCCTCGAATTGAATGGAAAACGTGTTTCCAAACTTACGGACACTCTCGAGATACATAAGTTTTGGAAATTTGCATTCACCGCCAGTTTTTTTCGATATGCTCGATACCCATTCGAGGATGTTATGAGTTTTTTACGATGGGCAACAAAACAAAAACAGCCGACAGGCAATTGAATCGAAAATATACGCAACTTTTCCTGTAAGATTTGCGTGAGAAGACCAGTTGCTAATAAACTTTTTAAAAATTCAAAATGATAAGTTGTTTTGAGCCGTTCAGAAAAAAATGGGAACGTTTCCAGTGATCCATATGTTTATAAACCTTCATATAATGTTAACTACATTCACAAAACGTTATAGATTCTTCGCCTACTATCCGATTTCTCAACATAAAACTAGTTGGGAAAATATGGGCGCATAAACCAGCAATTTGCCGCATAAATTTACATGAAACTCAGAGATCCGGGCAGAATATTTAAATATGTAGCTCTAATATATTTTTATTGGACATTTGATATTTTAGGTGGCTGGTTTTCGTCGTTTCGCTTTGGAATAAATACATCATTGAAGCTAAATAAAATTCGGATTTTTCGTCCGTTATGTGGAAGAGTCGCTCGCTTGTTTTCAAAATCAAACCAGGCATGTAAATATGAATATAAAACGTCCCATCTCGTTCGGGGACTAAAATATGTGTTATGATTCGGATTCGTTTCCGCACGATTTACTTTCTACACTCGGTCGATCATTGGATATTTCAATGCGCACAGTTCTTAAATAATAATTAACATGATAAGCGATTGATGGTAAATATGATGGCGCGACTGATGTTCATAACTTCTTCTTCGTTTTCTTCCTGGCGGAAGAGTCGTGACCCCAGACCTCCATCTAATAAGACCAGGTTATCACAGCCTGGATAACGCGAGCCACTTTTCGCCATCTGGAACCATGACGAGCATTTGATGTTGCCTGCTGTAGGCTGGTGCCCAGACCAGCTCGAATCTTGTCTGTCCATCTGGCTGGTGATCTGCCACGTCTACGTGATCCTTTCACTCTCCCTTGTATTACTATCTTCTCCAGACCAATGTTAAATCTCGTCAGGTGGCCCAACAATTCGCCCGAGCCACTATGCTGGAGACACGTTGTCCCGCATGGACCTTCACGAAGTACGGAGATGTTAGTCCGATGCGCCCGTCCAAGGAATTCGGAGCATTCTCCTCCAGCGCCACACCTCAAAGGCGTCTATTTTATTTTTCGGCTGCATATAACATGTTTAGGGAAAAACCGGAGTAGTGACGATTCACTTTTTTTATTGATGGTTAGCTGTTGTTCTGCCTCAACTTCTTTAGTTTTGCCATCTTCCCATTGTCCATTCGACGAGTTACCTCGTTATCGCAACCACCTTTGTTTGACACCGTAGACCCCAGATAGGTAAAGTGGTCACCACATCATACCCTGCGAAAACACAGAGGTTTCTGGACTATTGCTCCGAGGCAGGATCAATTATCATCAATTTTGTTTTCTTCTTATTGATGTAGAGCCAATGTTCCTCACTCACTTTACCAAGTTTGTTCAGTAGACGCACATTTCTTCTTCAGAGCTTGCCAGAAGCGTTGTGTCATCAGCAGGTACCGCAAGTCGGAAATTCCACACCGCACCACAGAAATTCCGCCATCCCAACCTTCCAGGACATTTCTCATCACATATTCCCCATAGATGTTAAAGAGTTATCGGGGACAGAATATATCCCTGCGGGCACCCTGACTCACACCAAATGCATCTGAAAGATGGTGGTCAACTCTAACCACGCCACAGCTCTTTTTGTATACACTTTTTAAAAGCGAGATATGGTGGTAGGGAACGCCCGTTTCCCTAAGGATGTCCCACAGACCGATCGAGTCCAATCAGAGGGCCAATGGCCGGTATCCCAGATCTTATTACAATTATCATGGATTCTTGTGACGCCTACTTCTCCCATACATTTAAGGATCTCAGGGTGACCTGGAGTTTCTCATTGATGGATGGCCCTGACTACATCCGATCTAAGTACGTTGGGTTCTTTTTCAAACGAAAAAGAACTAGACATTCCCTAGTAACTACGTTTCCTGTATACAAATCTTCACAGTAGCCTTTCCAGGTGTCCAGGACTTCCGCAATCGAGTGAATTTTTACGCCGTAATGGTCTTAATTTGTTTTGAAGAGGTCTTTGGAGTTGTTATGCTCAGAGTGACGCAGTGCTTCTGAGCATAGTCCTTGGTAGTACTTATTTTTATCTCGACGGCATTCTGTCTGGATCTTTTTGTTTTTTGCTTCAATAACAATGGTTTTTCAGGGATATTATTTGAGTGAGGTCCATGTAGGACAGTTAGGACAGGGTTAATTCATTTTCCAAACAGAATTGAATTAGTCTCGAACCTCGCTCGTGCCCTTCTCCAATTCCATATTTGCCAGCAACATTTCTAATATGATCATCTTCTGCAGTACGTCCTACTTTGGCGTCGAAATCTCCAGATATCAATATCATCTCCCGATTTGGTATGGCTTGTATTTCAGAGTCCAAATCACCATAAAATCTCCCAATTGTCTCGTCATCAGTATTGGCAGTGGGGGCATACACCTGTATGAGATTCAGAATGAACGGTTTTGTGTTCAGCTTCAGGCTCATTATTCTGTCTCTAACGGCGGAATAGCCAAGAACGCAGCTTCACATGGTCCTGTCCAGTATAAGGGCGACACCTTTCCTGGAAGAAAGTCAGAGAAAAAGACCGCATTGCCATGCGAGGTCGTTGAAATGACCGTTGTTCTTCCAGTGTGTTGCATACAATCCCAAGAGTGAAATATCATGCCACTCCACCTCAATTTCAACAACTCGCAGCTTTCCCGCCTGTAGGAGTCCCCAGGACATTCCAGGATCCTAAATTCATTGGTGTTGTTATACCTCTTGTCATAATTGACCTCCTCGGAGGTCCGATCAGAGGTCTATTTCCGGAATATTTAATTATAACAGGAGCGATAGGGTGTTCTTGGGGATGTTACCGAAGTGGTTTCCCGTTCCCCTCTTCGGTTTTAATTCAGCAGCCCCTCACATGGAGAACAGGCGCTGTTTGAAGCCGCCCCTAACATGGAGCACAGACGCTACGGTTTTCACCATATCTGCCAACCTCCCTAAGTTAGCCTGCATACCAATGCAGTCCCGGGGTGTGTGCACGTGGGGCCAATAGTGAGAGCTGGGTATCCTGCGAGGCCCAGTCATTACCGCCCTTAACTTTTCTATGACTACTAGACGTGGCCGACAGTAATTAAAGGTACTTACCCCTGCAGCATAACCCCCCATGTTCCTCCCATAACCATCCCATGTTCAGAACATGAACAAAAATATTGAAAATCGCTGGAATTGATTGAAAAGAAGCTTTTCTCGGGGGGATGCCAAGAGTTTCATAGTTACTAACCTGACGAATTATTTAAAGCCCAGTTTCACAGTGAATAGGCAGCAAAATACTGGAAATAACTATTAAATTTTAAAACCCATTTTAATACCATTTTGCATAAAATCGTTCTACTAATGCGGCAAACAAAATAAAAACCTCATCGCTTTATCCGTTCTTGCCATTCAATTTTATTTAACCCAAATGGGTGTACATTTAATTTAAAGCATGCAATCCAGCTGCTTTTTTTGTCCCATCCACGTTGTTTGCGTGCCAAAAGGGCTGGATTATTGTTGTATTTGTTTTATAAAGTAAATTGAAGTAATAATATAATCTACCGTCGTGCCAACTCTTTTGCTCCCGAACACAATCTTCGGCTTAATTGCATGTTTCAAGGGGGTTACTGCTGTTTTTTTGCTGTTGTTGTTTTCATTCAATTACAGCCCGTGAATAATTGAGTAGAAGTGCGGCATATTAATTTTTAGATTAATGTAGGTTTACGTAATTTTCTTTTAATTATTAGAGCGCTTATACAACACCCATAAGTCGGCAAACCGCAGCAGTTTCAAAAAATGGAAAATTGTTGAAACACCCTGTAAAGCTAACTAAACTAAACAGGCTGATAGTAGAAACAAAATAAAAAAGCGTAACAATTGAGCCAACATTTCCAGAAAAAAAGGTAAGTAAGGAGACTATACTTCTTTTGGCGCTTTTTGTCTTCTCGTGCAAACTCATCTAGACCCCAAAATATCCCAGCTTGAATGAGCAAACAAGCTTTTATCCAATTAAATTCAATGCTGAAAAACATTCATAACGTTAAAATGTTTGAAAAATCTGCTCACAAACCACAGACTCAACGCTAACTCCCCTACAATAACTGCAGACGGCCAAACGACACAACCAAAAAACGACGTAAAATACCTTGGAATCACAATTGACCACAAACTTAAATTCACTAAACACATACGAAACATCAGGGCAGGATCAATAAAGAGAACAAAACACTTCCGATCACTAACCTACAAAGACAGAGGAATTAGCACAAACACCGCCACCAAAATATATAAAGCTATTTGTAGACCCTTGCTAGACTATGGACATATACTCATGACCAACGGAACAGAAAGGACAAAACGTTATATACAAACAACAGAACAAATTGCACTAAGACTAATAACACGAATAAGACACCCCCAAACCCACTACACAACCCCTCCTCCCAACTACTATACGAACGCACAAAACATGACAAAGATTTCGGAAAGACTCATACATCTACAGACAAATGGACAACAAACCCCTACAACTGGACCATACTGAATCCCCTTTGTCTTACAAGACCAACCAGACAATCCCGCTTCGGTTTCCCTACATCAACGCTACTCGAACACTTACAAACGCAACTGACTACTGGACAATAAATAATTTTTTCTTGTCATTAGAATTGGAAAGTTTATTTAATAAGTTTAGTAGTAGTAAACATCTTGATTTCTTAAAAAAAGGCTATCGACCTATCGGTCTTTCTGCCCTTGTTTAATACATGTAGTCTTAATCTAAACAAAAAACAAAGAGTCAGTTGCGTTTGTAAGTGTTCGAGTAGCGTTGATGTAGGGAAACGGAAGCGGGATTGTCTGGTTTGGTCTTGTAAGACAAAGGGGATTCAGTATGGTCCAGTTGTAGGGGTTGTTTGTCCATTTTGTCTGTAGCTGTATGAGTCTTTCCGAGATCTTGTCATGTTGTGCGTTCGTATAGTAGTTGGGTGGGGGGGGGGTTGTGTAGTGGGTTTTGGGGGTGTCTTATTCGTGTTATTAGTCTTAGTGCAATTTGTTCTGTTGTTTGGTGTATAACGTTTTGTCCTTTCTGTTCCGTTGGTCATGAGTATATGTCCAAAGTCTAGCAAGGGTCTACAAATAGCTTTATATATTTGGTAGGCGGTGTTTGTGCTAATTCCTCTGTCTTGTAGGTTAGTGATCGGAAGTGTTTTGTTCTCTTTATTGTTTATAAGTTTATTAACCTAGAATAAGAGAATTTCACCTTGTTTTTATTAGATTAAGACTACATGTTATTAAACAAAGGCAGAAAGACAAATAGGTCGATAGCCTTTTTATAGAAATAAAGATGTTTACTACTACTACAGTTTGAAAACTTGCCGATTTGCCATTCAAAACATGAGGCATTGCGAAACTTAGTGTAGAGCGGTTTTACGTTCCAAATTCGTTTTTGAACATTCCACAGGGGAATGGAAGGGTTAGATAGTTCTCATTGCCATCGTAAACTAAAATTACGAGGTTTTCTTCCCAGGAATACTTCATAACTCGAAAAGTCTTCAGCATATTAAGTAAGAATCTTATGCGCGTAATTTATTCAGTAGATTAGTTGCTGTATTTCTTGACTACTGTTTTAGTCTATAGTTTGAGGGCTTGGACGGGTTTGGGTATGATAAGTAATTCCACCCCTGTTTAATTAAACGGTTATAACTGGGGAGCTTACATAGATTTTTCCGTTTTAATCCAGACGATGCGTAAACCGAATAAATTAAACTTCTCAAAATTAAACGGTTCCACTCACATATCAAAGTTTGTCAACTAAAAGTTTTCGCATTAATTTGCAGCCTTTCATATAAAATTCCGACTCGAATAAATTTAAATTCGAAACTGCTTAAAAACTTATTATTTGTTTTGTAAAATTTCTTCATCATATTTATGCTCGCTCTCGAACACCGGAACCTATTTATTATCATGAATATTGTAAAGAATGTTGAGGAGTTTTAGTATACATATATACAAATTGTATTTTATTTGAACTGCACGTATTTTAGAATATGGATTTGTTTTTAGATATCGCGTAGTTTTTTTAAACAGGAATTGGTTGTTATTTCAAGTGAGTGAGCCCGCTCAAGCCCTAAAAGCTTGCATTTTGAATTCGACTCGAAAAATATTAATGTTTTGTTGGTTTTTTATTGCTGTTCTTTGCATAGAGCTCGTCAAATATACGCATTTTTAAGGTTCTGGCAGCTACAGGACGCTTTTGGTGCATTTTCCATGGTAGGTTCAAGTAAATAGGAAGAAACTCTAAGAACTTGTAAGGTTTCGACAGACACATTTGTGGGGCAAAAGTCTGCTCTATATGGGAGAAAATGTTTCGATTTTGATTAATCTTCAGAAATTGTTTAAAATTTTTAATTTTCGTTATGATTTTAGTGTCTTCGTTGCGGCAATTTTCTGGAATTTTTCAAACTTGCGGTCTGATTTTCTCGGATATTTAAAGACAACAAGTTTCCAATTCCACAAAATTCAAGTCATCCCAAAATGCCCTTGAACTCTACATCATTTTCAGGTCCGAATAATCTATATTTTTGTCTTTTAGAGCGGTTTTAGAGCGGTAGCAATCTTTAACGGGCGATCATCTTTCCCTTATTATGGACTAGAAGACTTCATATTCGTTATCGGGCAGCTTCTTAGGTCGGATACAATCCATTGAACGCTAAAAACAAGGATGTGAAATTTCGATTTTTGGCCGAAACTTTCATAAGGGGAGAAGTAAGAGATATATTGTTTCCAAAAAACTCAAGTCTCCCAAAATACCCTCGAACTCTACGTCATTTCACCGGAACGAGGGCGAAGAATACAACGAGGCTGTTTAAAAACACATGACGGACTTTCAGATCCGAATAATCAATATTTTTGTCTTTTAAGAGCGGTTTTAGAGCGGTAGCAATCTTTAAAACGGGCGATATCATTCCTTATTATGGCCCGAAAAGACTTCATATTCGTTATTGGGCAGCTTCTTTAGGTCTGAAACAATCCATTGAACGCAAAAAACACGGTGTGATATTTAGATTTTTGATCGAAAAAATTTCATAATTCTTCCGGCTCTTTCGATGAGGGTTTTAATGACTCCTCTCTGTTGACTGGGATGATGGTTTTCTTACACCGGGTGGGCCAGCTTGCCGTTGGTTTTTCTGGCTACCCAGACATCTAAAAATGCCAGTCGCCCATCCTTCTCCACTTCCATAGTGAACTGTATTTTTGAGTTGATTGAGTTGAGGTGCCTCAGGAAGTCTTTAAGTTCAACAACAAATTTGCGAACCATATGAGTTAAAAAGAAGAATTGAAATCACCTAGAAAGAGCCTTTGGTTGGAATGGATACAGCAAGAACGAGTTTAATAGAGCAATTCGACCAAGAAACAGTGGAGGGTCGTCCTGAGGAAACAGATACGCATGATGAGCGTAAGGGTGGGCTTGCCTCCCATACATACATGGAGTCACGGACAGGATCGGCAGGATACTGGAGAAACACAGAGTGAAAACAGTCTTTAAACCAACTCGAACAATCCAACAGACTTTGAGATCGGCCAAGGACAAACGGGATCCTTTATCGGCACCAGGAGTCTACAGGGTTCCATGCAGTTGTGGCAGAGCATATATCTGCAACCACAAAACGTAGTGTAAACACGAGGATCACTGAGCATAAAGAAGTTGCAGATTAGGACAAACAGAAAAATCAGCAGTAGCGGAACACGCACTTCTAGACGGCCACCACATACGTTTCGATGAAGTGGACATTTTGCACCAATCTCAACGGTATTATCCGAGGACTAACCAGAGAGGCCATTGAGATCTTCAAACATGACAACAATTTTAACAGGAAAGAAGAAGTCACGGTCCTTAATCCAGATTGGAAACGCGTTTTTGCGGTAAACAGCGTGTACGCCAAAACCATTGAAGCGCCTCCCACTCCTCACGCATGAGCTCACACGGCCAGACCACATAAGTACGAACAAGAATCCAGTAGTTGAACCAGTCTTAGTTGGAAAGCACGGGAGATGACTTCGCCCACTGCCTCATCGCCTTTGATAATGTCCGCCTCAGTTGTGGACGAAACGTCAGGAAGAAATTCCCGTGAACCACAGCTTCAAAGCCCGAAAAACATTTCTATATGTGATTTGACCGGCCGTGAAAGCCTTCATAGTCTGATAAGAGGTATATTTTTCCTAAAAACTCAAGTCTCCGAAAATACCTCGAACTCTGTATCATTTTCACCGGAACGATGAGAAGAATGCAACGAGCTGTTTAAAACACATGACGGACTTTTCAGATCCGAAATAATCAACATTTTTTTATTTTAAGAGCGGTTTTAGCGCGGTCGCAATCTTTAACGGGCGATATTTCCTTATTATGGACCCGAAAACTTCATATTCGTTATTGGGCAGCTTCTTAGGTCGGAAACAATCCATTGGACGCAAAAAACAAGGATGTGAAATTCCGATTTTTGGTCGAAAATTTCATAAGAGTATATTTTTCCAAAAAACTCAAGTCTCCCAAAATACCTCGAACTCTACATCATTTTCACCAGAACGAGGCAAAGAATGCAACGAGCTGTTTAAAACACATGACGGACTTTTCAGATCCGAAATAATCAACATTTTTGCCTTTTTAGAGCGGTTTTAGCGTGGTCGCAATCTTTAACGGGCGATATCTTCCTTATTATGGACCCGACAACTTCATATTCGTTATTGGGCAGCTTCTTAAGTCGGAAACAATCCATTGAACGCAAAAAACAAGGATGTGAAATTTCGATTTTTGGTCGAAAATTTCAGAAGAGGTATAATTTTCCAAAAAAACTCAAGTCTCCCAAAATACCTCGAACTCTACATCATTTTCACCGGAACGAGGCGCAGAATGCAACGAGCTGTTTAAAACACATGACAGACTTTTCAGATCCGAACTAATGAACATTTTTTGGATTTTTAGAGCTGTTATAGCGCGGTCGCAATCTTTAACGGGCGATATCTTCCTTATTATGGACCCGAAAACTTCATATTCGTTATTGGGCGGCTTCTTGGGTCGGAAACATTCCCATGAACGCAAAAAAAACGGTTGTAAAATTTCGATTGTTGGTCGAAAATGTCTGACGACTGCGACGGACTTCTGTCTGATATTTAAATTTCGCGTCGATACTACCAGAATGTCCTCACGCACGTGTCTGAATCGAGTTTCCAATTCTCTATCCAACGATATCTAAACGAACTCTGTGGCTCAAATAGTTCTTGAGACACGTCGAAAAAGGCAGCGTAATGTTTGAGTCGATTTTGCAACTCAATAAAAACAGCCAAAACTAAAGTTTCTGAAATTTGGACTTTTCTGACAAAACTGCCATCATTTCCCGATCGATGCTTTACTTTCTCAAAGCGCCATTTAGTTCTTTCTCTAGTGATGTAAAAATGAGTGCTCTTGCTCGAGCTGTTCCCGAGAAATCAGCAAAAACGGGACGGAAAACATGAATTTTTGACCTAATCTTGCTCCTAAATGTCTGATATTCTAATTTCGCTTTTTGGGTCAAAACTACTATAATTTCCTCACGCACGTTGTCATGACTGAATCGATTTTCCAATTCTCTATCCAACGATATCAAAACGAACTCTGTAACTCAAAGGGTTCTTGAGAAACGTCGAAAAAGGCAGCGTCATGTTTGAGTAGATTTTTCAATTCAAGAAAAAACAGCCAAAACTAGAAGTTCTTGAAATTAAGAGTATTTTGACAAAACTGCCATCATTTGCTAATCGATCATTCACTGTTTAAAAGGGTCATTTAGTTCTCTCTCTAGTAATGTAAAAATGAGCGCTCTTGCTCGAGCTGTTCCCGAGAAATCAGCAAAAACGGGGACAGGAAACAAGAATTTTTGACCTAATCTTGCTCCTAAATGTCTGTTATTTCTAATTTCGCTTTTTGGGTCAAAACTACTATAATTTCCTCACGCCACGTTGTCATGACTGAATCGAGTTTCCAATTCTCTATCCAACGATATCAAAACGAACTCTGTGGCTCAAATGGGTCTTGAGACACGTCGAAAAAGGCAGCGTCGTGTTTGAGTCGATTTTGCAACTCAAAAAAAAAAGACAGTCAAAACTAAAAGTTCCTGAAATTTGGACTTTTCTGACAAAACTGCCAACATTTCCCGATCGACGCTTCACTTTCTCAAAAGGCCATTTAGTTCTCTCTGCAGTGATGATGAAAATGAACGCTCTTGGCTCAATCTGTTTCCGAGAAATGAGCAAAAACGGCAGGGGAAAACATGAAATTTTGGCCTAATCCTGCACCTAAAGATCTGATATTCAAAGTTGGCTTTTTGCGTCAAAACTACCAGGACTACCGTTAGAATAAGGTCAAGATGCAAATGGATTAATATAACGACAACTAATCTCTGGTTTTACTTACTAATCTATGGTTTTAATAATGGACTCTAATCTACTTGTCTGGACAAAATGGTGGAGGAGGTGATAAACCCTTTCACTTTCCATGGCGAATGACATTCCTGATATAAACATAGAAAAACATAAAACAATCGACAACTGCGCGTTGCAACATGTTTGTCATCATCTGTCAGTCACCGCGCCCGTCGTACAATCAAATCTATTTATCTTGCGATCGTTTGCGATTATAATGTTTAGTATTTACTGGCAAAACTGATGCTGAACGAGGCTGTGAACCGGGGTGAAATTTGCCACTGCGTTCTCGCAACCGCTTGCCATCTGATCGCTTCTGAGCAAATCCGTGTCGTTGATCCACAATGTCTACAGCCCTGCTGGCTGTAGTGGCTGTGATTTTATGTATTTTGTTCCGGATACTGAACGTGAATTCGCAACCTCAAAAACCTACCATTTGGTGTGGCGACAACCAAGTTCCTGGACAATGTTTGAAGATTTCACCTCTTTTAAATGAACCGTAAGTCAGCAGTTTTGGAATGTATGTAGCAGCCCCCCCGTGACTTATAGGTGTCAACCCTTTGGGGTTTTTTGAGACAATGTGGACTAGTTTTGTATATTTTCTAAGTGTCTGGAATGAGGGGGCTTTGGGGTGCTTTGATAGTCAATGGCAATTGTCAGCAGATGTTCCTTGGGCAACATACATGAATCTAAATTAGTTTCAATCTGGTTCAATTGCGTTGTTTGCACCCACTGAGTCAGTTTTTGGCCCCCAGCCAACATCCCAAATTGCCCTTCTAATTCTAGGAGATTTCCTATATATCTACAGTAAAACAGTAGTGAAACCTTGAAGTTCTAGTTTTCTCTAACTCAAATTAACCACCCACTTACTTTGAGAGTGAGAAGTGGAATGAGTATATATGAGGAAGCGCAGCAGTGCCTAAATTGCACTTAAGTCCGAACTCAACGAATCAGTTTGAGTCATTTTTTCCCATAAAAAAACTAAAACCTTTAGAATTTGGGCATTTTCGAGGAAACACTAGGAAACCCACCACGAACGCTACATCAGGAATGTGGAACTTTCTACTGCAATTTTCCCATTATGAACTGATGTAACGTTTGAGAATTATTTCGTCACAGATAAACGAAAATGAGAGCATTGAAGTCATTTTTCCAATACATGTTTAAGTACCTAATGTAGACCCAGGATATCCCAAGTGGATGACATCAGCACCGAATATTGTTATCATAATACCATATTGAACCATACATAGTTATGAAACGTGTGGGCGAAGTAATTTTCCAAACGCACCTCATAGATTACATTTACACTAGTAGGAGGTTGATTAGTTATTGGAAAAATGTTGTGTAATCATTTTTTTTATACATTTTAAACCTTTCCAGCCTATCAGCTCTAATCAGCTGGGTGTCCCAACTCCCGAAATAAAGTTCAGGTTTCGGGAGTGTTATTTTCAGGCTTCACCCAGCTGATGATAGTTAATAGGCTCGAAACCTGCCCTGGGGGTGCCTGAGGTTAGCGCATCTCAAAATCTTCACTTATACAATTATTGATATCGCACTAAAGCCAAATACAGGATATCGATATCTACTGCCTTAATGATTATGCATGTGAACTGTTTTAATATTGACTATTGAAGCAACAAAGAACTATTCCGTGTAGAAAGTTTCCGGACAAAAGGCGCATTTATTCAAAACCCATTCTGTCACCTTCCCCAAATTTGCATAGCTTTTTTGCGTTCTATCAACCAGTTTTTTTTAATCCACTTTCATTAATTAATTCAACTAGACTGCAGGAATTTTTGGCAATTATTCAATAAATGCACATAAATGATTTGTTTTATTTCAGATACATTCCAACTCGATTATGGGGCTTTAGTGGTCACGTGCAGACAATAATCCACAGTGTATCGGTCGTGTAAAGTGCCCATGGCCGATGGGCGAACGAATATTCCTCACTCTTTCCGATGGTACCACTTTGACCTATGATATGTACCAGCCTTTAGACACCAATTTTCCTGGTGAGTGGATTCAATAGAAAGTTTTTTGTATGTCGTTTAGTCAGGATTTTGTATATATTTTATGAGGAAGCCGGCCGCAACATTTGATTATTCAAAAGGTGACGGGTTTTTTAATTAATCAGGTTTTACTTTCGCATTTTTTATGATAATTTCGGGATGAAATAATACATATGTTCATTTAGATTGTGGAAAAAATCCTAATTAAATTCGCTCGTTATAAGTTGGGCAAATTGATTAATTCTGCGGTTTTAATTCCATTTGCTCAATAAGTCAATTTTCAATATTTAACCGAATTCCCATAGTTAAGGCTATGATGATTGATTCGGTATTGATTGCTAATTTGTCCTTTGGATTAGTACAAGGCTAGTTTCCCATAATGATTGTACTCGCTACTAGTTGCTCTCATTTCATTGATAATATCCAAGTTGTGTGTAGATTAAAAGTGGCCTGATGTTGTGTTTACTTCTCGCTTAAAATGTTATCGCTTTATTATTTTATAGAGTGCGATCACAATGAAAAGAACAAATATGTTTAAAGGTTGCAATGGAAATGCGCTCGGACCTGGTCAATTAGTATGTTTAAATGCCGAACATTTTCGCAAATATACAGTGTGTCCACTTAAGTATGGTGCGTACTATGGGAAAAGTTTTATTATTGATTTACGAAAAAAAAGTTATTCTTCATAAAAAGTTCGGCGTGGGCCAAAACCCAACATGCCACCATCAGATATTAATTTTTTTCCTTGGTATAACGAGGTATATCAGAAATATGAATTTTGCTCAAGCAATAAAGTACCTTTATTTTTGACATTATCGAAAATTGTTATTAGGAGAAATTTATCAGAACTAAAAACTACGTTAAATATGCAATTACAGTTCTTCTGAATCTTAACTGAATTGAACAACTGCATCAGAAATAACACAATTCCAAAAACATGGAAAAACGGCTTAATAATCCCAATACCCAAAAATGGACTGGACAATACACAACCGAGCAATTACAGACCAATTACACTGCTACCAGTACTTAGCAAGGTTTTTGAGTACATAATAAGGCAGCGACTGGGAAAACTGGTCGGAAAGTACATACCATCGTATCAGTTCGGATTCAAACATCAGCACTCGACTATTCACCCACTCTTCACTCTAACTAACAATATACAAACAACCCACCTAACTGACAGAAAGACAGTTTGCCTGTTTATGGACATTAACAAGGCTTTTGATAGTGTCTGGCATAGAGGCTTACTATACAAACTACACACACCAACATATCTACTACACACCATAAAGAACAACTACAAGTACGAATTGACAAAACACTGTCATTTTCTTTTCCCCTGAACAAGGGCCTCCCTTCAAGGATCCCCGCTCTCACCGTTTCTCTACAATATATACTGCCATGACATATAAAATTACACTTACCAGACAAAAAATCAAATCGACAGATCGAGCATACATATTACAATACGCAGACGACACGGCACTTAGTGTACATGACAAACTACTGAGAGAGCAGCTCAAAGACCCAACACACAAACAACACAATGACATGGTTTTATAATGGAGATAACACCAAACGCGTCAAAAAACCAACCTTCTGCTCACAAACCACAGACTCACGCTGACTCCCCCTACAATAACGGCAGACGGCCAAACGACACAACAAAAAAACGACGTAAAATACCTTGGAATCACAATTGACCATAAACTTAAATTCACTAAATACATACGAAACATCAGGGCAGAAACAATAAAGAAAACAAACACTTCCGATCCACTAACCTACAAAGACAGAGGAATAGCACAAACACCGCCACCAAAATATATAAAACTATTTGTAGACCCTTGCCTAGACTAATGGACTCATGACCACGGAACAGAAGGACAAACGTTATATACAAACAACAGACAAAATTGCACTAAGGACAATAACACGACAGATAAGACACCCCAAAACCCACTAACAACCCCTCCCCCCACTACTGAACACTGCGACGCACAAACATGACAGACTTCGGAAAGACTCAGACATCTACAGACAAAATGGACAAACAACCCCTACAACTGGACCAGACTGAATCCCCTTTGTCTTACAAGACCAACCAGGCATCCGCTTGCGTTTCCCTACATACTTACAAACGCAAACATGACTACTGGACAATAAAATAATTTTCTTGTCATTAGAATGGAAAGTTTATTTATCAGATTATTAACCTAGAATAAGAGAATTTTCATCGTTGTTTTTTATTTAGATTAAGACTACATGTATTAAACAAGGGCAGAAAGACCGATAGGCCGATAGCCTTTTTTAGAAATAAAGATGTTTACTACTACTATGCAATTACATCCAATTATATGAAAAAAATTAATATGGTGATCATGATGATGGTTGCGTTTTAGGTTTTGGAGGCAAGCAGAACTTTTTATGCAGAATAACTTTTTTCGTAAAATTAATAATAAAAAACACAAAAATATACAAATCATTTCAAACATGACGCCACTTTTTCATCTCATCATATCTCAAAAACTATTTGAGGTGCAGAGATCGCTTTCCACCACAGGGTAGACAATAAAACCCAATTGACCGAGTGAATCTTGCGTTTGGAAACTGTGGGCAATTTCTACACAAAAGCGAAGTTTGAATGTTAGGCAAAAATGTACAAACTAAAGCCATCGTTTCACCCATGACGCCGTCTTTTGCTCGTATCTCAGTAACAAAATGAGGTGGTCGGCCGATTTTTTTACCACTGGATAGGGTACTAAATAGCACGTTTATGAAGTGAAGCATCGGTTTGGAAATCTCGGCAGTTTTCACACAAAAGCTAATATTTCAAGATACCTATTAATTTTACGCGATTTTGACGTGATTGGGGTTTCGACTCCAACATGCCGCTCTCTTTTTGGATATACTGACGGTCGCGTTTCCACCAGTGGTTAGACAATAGAAACCCAATTTCCTAAGTAATACTTGATAACATAAAGCAAGACTTGAATGTTACACAAAAATGTACAACAAAAAAGCAGAATTTCAAACAACAGGCCGCCACAGTTTTGTTCATATCTCAAGAATAAATTGAGATGGCGTTCTGCTTTCTACACCACCGGATAGCAGACTAAATAGTACATTTATGGAAGGAAGCATCAGTTTGAAAATGTCGACAATTTTCACAGAAAAAACCCAAATTTCAAGATAAGTATCAGTGTTATGCGGTTTAGACAAAATTGCGAAACAGTTCTGACATAACGCGACCTTCTTCGTCATATCTCAAAAACCATTTTAGCTACAGCACTCGTTTTCCTACCACTGGATAGAGAATTTAAATCCCCATAGAGCACGTGAGCAGTGCAACTTGAGGAGAAAGTGGCAGTTTTCAATATAACAGCTCACTTTATGAATCCACTTCCTAACAAACCTTTTTTAGTGATGTTTATTGTGGAAATAGGACTTGGACAGTTTTCCACTCATTAAAATTCGCTCTCTTTTCTTAAAATAACAAAGGACGGTATCTAAGTTTTCATTCCTAATGGTGCTTCACGTGACGAGCCGAGCCGGAGCCGCGGCAAATTCCTTTGATGTTTCGTCGAAACGCCGACAGACGATCCATTTTATGTATATAATTTCTAATTAATGTATAAATCACGCCATACAAATATTGTTAATATTAATCACAGATTTACGTGAATTGAACCGTTACAGTTCATAGTGGCTGGTGCATTTACAAATCGACCAATGTTGATTTAATTGAACTTTAATCAGTTTCCAAGTGGCTGCGTCATTCGTAATTAATCTGGCTTCAAACATTATTGAGAACAACTTATCAACAAATGTACACAAACATAACATATTCTTGTATAGACAAATATATCAAAGTTTAACATAGCAGTGAAAGTATCATGCGTCTTAAACAGATCTAATTAATCATCTGAATACATTGCTTTCTATTTTTCCGTTTAAAATGTTTCATAGTGATTAAAGAAGGGAAGCTGCCGAAAAACTAATTTGGGTCTTCGATGTGTGTAGAAATCGTCGCGCTTGAAAATCAACAAACCTAAAATCTGGTGAAACGACCTGCGTTGTTTTAAATTGAGAAATTTGGCTCAGGAGGACGTGCTCGGAAATAATCAAGTAAAACCTTCGGTGGGTTTTCAATAAAACCTTTCAAGCAGCTTTATAAAAAAATGATTAATCGCCTCAAAGATTTTTCAAGGGAATGCAATTTTTTTAATTTAATTTTCAGATGATATATCCATAGCAATTTGCCCTGGTATTTGCAACACCTCAGAATCAGTCTACATTCGAACCTTCGTCCACTGGGCTCAGTACCACGGTTACAGATGTGCGGTACTGAACCACGTTGGAGCCTTGCCTAAGGTTCCAGTAACAGCTCCTAGAATTTTCAGTTATGGTACGTGTCTTATGCATAGTTTACCGCAAGAAAAAGCGGTTTGCTTGCGGTTCCAGCCCGTGTTCAAGATTAATCATTATCCTTGAAATTAATTGGACGATAATGATCAGCCAATTAATAGGAACTCATCACAGATAATGTTAGCGGTTTCCGTTCATTTTAATGGAACATTCAAGGATTCCAGGAATGAGTCACCTGTGCAAACTAAAAACGTTTTTTTATTTGTATTTCCAGGAAACACTGATGATTTTCACGCAATGCTGCTAAACTTGATCAACAGACATCCGAACACCAAGCTGGTATGCGTAGGTTTTAGCCTGGGTGGAAATCTCGTAACTAAGTACTTAGGCGAAAGCGACCGAGTGAAGCATCCTAACATTATAGGAGGTATATCGATATGTCAGGGTTACAACGCCATCGAGTAAGTATTTGTTGTTAGCTTTATTAAACTACTGCATTTTCAAGGTATGTAATAAAATTATTCACAAGCTTTATCACATTCCTGGAAGATTTTAGTAGGTTTTTAAGCAAGTAATTAGAGCGAATTGGTGTTTCAAAGGGCCACCAAGTGGCTGTTGAACTGGCAAGACTTCCGCCGATTTTACCTCTATGTGATGACTGAAAATTTGAAAAACATCATACTGCGACACAGCAAAGTACTATTGAGCGAGGAGTCGAAACAGCGATTCAAACTGGTGGAGAATGAGATCATTTCGGCGGCCACATTACCCGAACTGGACGAGGCCTATACGAGGAAGGTGCATGGGTTTGGGTCGATTACGGAATTGTATCAGTAAGTTTTGGGTGGATGTGAAACTGTTTGAAATGTCTGGGTTGTGAGTCATGAATATTACGAAACGTAAATGGTGAAGAAAAACATAAAACAAGTGTCAGAAGTGAAAGTATGTGGATGTTAGGCCACAATTCTACAGGCTCAATGAACCTTTCTTCGCGTCAAAATTTCGCTTTTTGGGTGAAAAATGTGGACATTTTCATAGTGATGCCTCACTTGGTATTTGTGTTATTACATTATCTAGCCGGTGGTGTATAAATGAGCACGCTAACTCTAATTGTTTCTGAGATATGAGCAAAAAGTTTACGTCGTGTTTGAGTCGGTGGTACAATTTTACTAAAAATTAGTTGAAATTGCGCTTTTCATGTGAAAACTACCAACATTTTCTAATTCCACTTTCCCTTCATTCTCCCTCCAATGGTAGAAAAACTAGCGCTGTAGCTCGAATGGTTCTTGAAATATGACCGAAAATGCACCGTAATGTTTGAGCCAATGATGGCCCAATTTTGCCAAAACAGCGTGAAAGAAAAAGTATGTTGTAATTTTGGTTTTTTGTATGAAAATTGCCAATATTTCCCCAGTGATGTTTGACTTGATAAATGTGATACTTAATTCTCTATCCAGTGGTGTGGAAAAGAGGGTTCTAGCTCTATTTTGTCATAAGATATCAGCAAAAAGGTGAGGAACTAATTTGAAACGATGAGTTATCTGGGAAAAATTCATATCAGTTTCAGTCAAATATTCGAATGTTAAACGACGCATGGATTAAAAAGCTTTAAAGGACAAAATGTTTGCGTTTATCTGCCATAAGAACACTCGGAGACTGTTTGGTATAGAAAACAATGTGTTACAGTAGATACCAGTGGCGTAGAAGTTAGGGGCAAAAATCCCATTCAACCCTCAATGGACGCCTATAAATAATTAACGTTTATAAATCAGCTATATTTTTATCTGCAAATATACGGGACAAATATTCAGTATTGTGTACCTCAAATAGTTTCTGAGTGATAGAACAGGGAAAAAAAGTGTTCGATGCCAGTGCATTTTGATACCGATCTTTATTTTTGAATGTACAAACCGGCTGATAAGTTTATGCAACTTATTTTGACTCTTTCAAGTTTCAATTGAACACTGCACTGATGTATAGTTTTTGACGCAGTTGGAGTTCAAGCATCAACTACCTGCACAACATTGAAAAAACCAATTATTTTCGTCATGCGAAGATGATCCGATAGTACCCAGAACCTTTGCTGGAGCCAATCCGAAAAAAAAGCCAGTAAGTAAAAAAAAATTGTACGAAAATCTAAAATTGGGCGATTTTCCTATTGAAAAATGGGCATTTTCAATTGCGACAACGAACCTAAACTAACAGGATTTCGTTTGAAAACGTTCTTGGGGAGCTTGCGAGTGCCCCAAAAATCCTGCAGCTTTTCAATACATTTTGCTGCTGGATTTTTTTCAATATTTGTACCGAACTTTGTGTAAGGGTGTTAATATGTATTCTAGCTGAATCGCCTAACACGCTCTATGTTGAAGTGGCCCATGGAGGGCATTTGGGCTTTTATGAGGGAGGTCTTGTTTACCCCAACCCGGTAACATGGCTGGATCGTACACTAGTAGCCCTAGTGGGCAGCTTGGCTTTACACTACGACGACAAAATAATGAAAACCAGATCAGGCCTTGGCGTTTAAATCGCTCCTAAACATTATCTGTGAAACGCACAATTGTGGTTGGCGGTCTGCAGTACCGCTGCCCCTTTTTTCCAACTAGTTCCAAGTAGAACATGTGAAGATTAGAGATAATACTAGGCGAAATAAAAGCTGATTTGCATGCGTAAAAGTTTGACCCTTTGTGTTGTTTGACCGCTTTGAATTTCGTTTTTTGTTCGGATATTTTTGAATCGTTTACATGATCTGTTTTGACCGAAGTTAATGGACGCTTTTACGTTTAATTTTTAAGGAAGCTTTATTTATTTTTTTGGTCTCGTTTACATATTTTGTCTTTAAATTGGACTTTCACTGGATAAGCACAGTACTGCTGTTATGGGAATAGGACATTGTTTTACTGTCGATTTGGAAATGCGGAAATGAGTCAAAAGCACCAGTTTTAAATATTGAATTAGCGACTCTTTCCTGCAGGTGTTTTGTATTGCGACGGTTTCTTGCTGTTGTGCAAGTAGTTTTTAGAAGTAGCAAACGAAATCATTCGGAAGCTCTAGCGACTGAAACACCCAATAACTTTCCGTGTATTTATGTTTACTTGTTTGCCCATCTAGATCCAAAAAAGCGGCCAAAGCCGTTACAGTATTTATTTTATTGAGTATTTCAATGCATTTTTACATCTTCAAAGTATTATTTGTTGTCGCAGCAATTGTCTCATTATTTGAAATATATCGCCGTATCTTTGGAACTAGAGGCCAAATGATGGGTTTTGTTGAGAACATGGAACAATTTTTTCCAAAATGATCTATTTCTGGTGCATTTACGTATTTTCTACTCAACGCCAAATTAAAATTAATTTCGGCAAGTGATAATAAGTCAAATAACTAATTTTTTGGGCGGCTTTAAACCAAAAGATAATAAGTACATTAAGGGAATATTTGATAAGGAAACTGTGTTTTATTGTCATTCCACCCAATTAAGTTAAATTAGGAACAAGTTTACGTTGTATTTAAGTCTCTACTGGTGCATTTACATCGTTAATTCAGGTTGATTTTGCAATTTCCCAACATTATTCAGTCCAAGAAATGGTACTGATAGTGATAAAGAAAAAAATTCGTTTTTGTACTTATTGTGATATACTTATTAGTGAAACCTTATAGACCATATTTAATACTGTACATAAGCGAATATTTTTTTATTTTTTTTTTATATTTTGTGGGCATTCAATGCAATGTTTATTTTATTTTACTGCTTTTTCGTGCAAAGCATAGAATCCGTTTGTGTGTTATTAACGTTAAGAGAATTCATGTATTTATTAATAAATCGAATTAATAGAAGCGACTTGAGTTTTTTTGCATAATGGGACAGTGGGCAACATTTAATAAATACTAGGGAGTTATCGCAATCTTCAGGAAAAACGAATTTTTAGACAAAACTCTCCTTTAAGGTGTGTCAGCCCCATTTTTGTGGAGCGAAACCATAGTTTTTTTTTTCCAACTTCGAAAACCCAGGATCCTGCTAAAAAATGCTATTGAATTTGGAATTTTTTGTAACTAGTATTTTTGGATAAATGCAATGTGTGGAAATTTATATGAAATTATCCGTCTTGATCGAAAGTGGCTGCACAAAAAAAAATTGTTTTACTACAGTCATCATTAATCAGTCGCTAGATTAGGGTCTATTGAGTTCGTAAATAAAAATATAATAAAAAAATTAAATAAGTTACTTACAAATTTTTGCAAATAGGAAGCCACATTTGGTCTCCTTTATTTACAGGCCTCATAAGCAAGTTAGTAATAACATTATTATTATTATCATATTATATTATTATTTACATAAAAAGTAGTCGTAGCATATCACATTTAACGAGTCGGGGCGTATAAATTTATTTAGCTTCAGTGCGTCACTCGTAAAACAGCACGCACAAATCTTGACGTTAACTATCAAAATAGGAAATTTAAGGTTAAACTCTTGTCAACTTTATGTATTTTTATAATTCATAATTTTTTTAAATATAAGTTTTAAATAAGACCCAATGTCAGATAAGGACTATGCCCCTCTTAGCGCTGCTTGTGTCCGAGCCCTTAATGATAAATTTTACGAGAAAAGAAAAACTGCTGCTTTGGAAATCGAAAAGTAGGTAAACTGGGGCTGATTGTTTAATATAATTTGAATGCTATTTGTTAGGATGGTAAAGGAATTTGCGGCCGTAAATAATACCGGGCAGATAAAGCGTATACTGAAAATACTAGGACATGATTTTGCTTTATCACAAAATCCCCATGCTAGAAAAGGGGGATTAATTGGGCTGGCTGCGATAGCTTTGGCTTTAGGCAAAGTACGCATTGAGAGCGATGGATTTCGTTGAATTAATCTTAAAACAAATTTACAGGACACTGATGGGTATACGGAGGATTTGATAAAACCCATACTGGGCTGTTTTTCTGACCAGGATTTGAGAGTTCGGTATTATGCTTGTGAATCCATGTACAATGTTGTGAAAGTGGCGAGAAGCGCTGTTTTGCCCCACTTTTCTCCAATATTTAACGCTCTAAGCAAAGTAGCTACTGACTCAGATCAGAATACCAAGAGTGCTTCTGAGTTACTCGACAGACTATTAAAAGTATGCTCGATTATCTACCTGAAGTAGCAAAAAGAGTATCTAGAAATGTTGCAGGATATTGTTACTGAAAGCACTTCCTTTGATCTGGATGCTTTTGTATCGTTGTTAAGGGAGCGAATATACACCAGAAGCCCCTTTTCCCGGCAATTTCTTATCTCGTGGATTTCGGTATTAAATAGCGAGCCCCGATTGGATCTGATAAACTATTTGCCAGAAATTCTGGATGGTTTGTTTAGGATACTAGAGGACACCAACTTGGAAGTGAAGAAAATGTGTGAAACTACTTTGGGGGAGTTTTTGCGGAATATCAAGAGCGAACCTTCCAGGGTCAACTTCGGGGCAATGATTAATATCCTGATTAATCACGCCCAGGAGAAAAGTGATGAATTGGTGCAAGTAAGCATGTTTTTGATCCCATTCAGAACAACAGTTCTGAATGAAACTGCACCAATTTGATGAATGAACTAAAACATTTGTAATTTTTTACAGTTTACGGCAATTACATGGATTAAGGAATTCGTCCAGCTGTCCGGACGTCCTATGTTGCCCTACATCTCTGGAATATTCACAGCGATTCTGCCCTGTCTGGCCTATGAAACGGATGCACGGAGAAGTATCCTTCTTTGTTCCGCTATGTAACTTTGATCTATTAACCCATTCTTTCTTTTAACAATTGCACTCACCTTTCAAACACTCACTCTGTAGCTTCATTTTCATTTTAACTAACTAACTAACTTTTGGAACATCCTGGGTTTATGATTTATTGTCGCCATCACCTGCCTTATTGAATTTTGAATATTTCATTTCAATTTTTTTTCTAATTTAATTATTTTTTATGCTTCTGTGCCAGCCTAATTGTAGTAAAGTAACTGTTGCGTTTGCGTCGCACTCTGGTTTAAATATTTGCGAATAACTATCTAATATCTGAAATACGATCAATAAATTCGATAGATATGGTGGACGATCCATAAAATCCAGGCCACTAACAGAACAAGACGAAAAAATCCCCCCCGTGACTTTAGACGAACTCAAAGACAAAATAACGTCACTAAAACCAAAAACAGCGCCAGGCATTGACAAAATCTCAAACAGGGTGATTAAAATGCTCCCTGAAACACTTCTGCTACTACTAATAACGATAATAAATAGTACTTTCGAACTTAGGAAGTTCCCGATCAGCTGGAAAACAGCGGCAGTGATCCTTATCCCAAAACCGGGCAAAAGCAAAACTTTCCCCCAAAATTGGCGCCCAATAAGCCTGCTACCCACTTTCGCCAAAATAACAGAAAACCTTTTCAATGAAAGACTCCTAGAAAAACTCTCGCAAAACGCCAAAATCCCAAACGAGCAATTTGGCTTCATGAGAAATCATGATGCCGAAATGCAAGTAGCCAGACTTGTGGAGGACGCAAAATTAGGTCTTCGGGAAAAAACGTCCACGGGGGTTATTCTCCTAGATATAGAAAAGGCGTTCGAGAAAGTCTGGCACAAAGGACTTACTTGGAAAATGGAGAAATACTGCAAACTGCCAACCTCCTATGTGCAGTTTGTGGTAAATTTCCTCGAGAACCGAAAATTCCGAGTACATTTAAATAACAAACTGTCCTCGCAAAGAAAGGCGGAAGCGGGAGTGCCGCAAGGATCCCCTATCTCCCCAATTCTCTATAATATATATACAGCCGACATCCCTAAAGATCCAGCCGCTAAAATCGCCCTTTACGCCGACGATACTTGCCTCTACTACACCAACAAAAACTTTAAATACATACAAACTGGACTAACACCTGGAGAATAAAAATTAACACAGAGAAAACACAAGCCCTAATGATCACAAACAAACAAACCAACAAACTGAAACGCTTAGCCCTACACAACAAAGACAAAGTCTGGTCAAAACAATTAAAATACCTTGGAATTACACTCGACAAAAACTGTCTTTCGTTCCCCACATCAAAAACAAAATAGCCAAAGCAAGAGCGGGAAAAGCCGCCCTCTTCCCTCTTCTCAAAAGTACCAGCAAGCTATCCCTGAAGAACAAAATCCTACTCTACAAACAAATATTCAGACCCCAAATCCTCTATGGCGCTTCCGCCTTTATACAAGCAAGCAAGTCCAATCTATCCCAAATCCAAATCTTCCAGAACAAATTCCTTAGATCCATAGCAAAAGCCCCCCTGGTACGTTCGAAACACGGCAATACATGAGGACCTGAAAATGGACACCATCAGGCAATTCCTCACAAAAAAGCACAGCAAATTCAAAACAAAAGTCCAAAACCACCCCAACCCAGTGGTAAAGTCCACATTTGACACAAATCATGGCGAATATCGAGGAAATAGGGCCCAAACCTCCATTATGGCTCCCGTGGAATGGGATCTCCCAACTTAAAAACCCTAAGCTAATCATCCCACCTTCCTCCCTATCCTCTCACCCAACCCTTGACCGCTTCAGCGTGGGTTTTTTTTCCTTCTCTTTCTCTCATAACAAAAATTGCAGAGGTACAAGGGCTAGGGGGTGCAATTTGCACCAATCAAAATTAGAACTCAAATCAAGTCAAACATTCCATCAAGCCAACAAGGCACCCAGAAGGAGCCAAAGTTCGTAAGAACTCGCTCTAGAATAAAAATCCACACATCCCCTAATATCTGAAATAAAAGTGTAGATTAAAAAGACAAATTGAAGAATAACAAATCAAAATTTGAGTGAATAGGAAATAAATTCTGCCATTTTGTGGAAATTAATTTAAGAAACTTGTCAAAGTATAATTAAAGAGCTTCAATTAAACCAAAATCGAAAATTTAAAGCGCCATTCGCTTAATCTTTTCCCTTTCCATGTATTTTCCTTCTGATCTTATTAGAAGCAGAAAATGTTCACTATATTTTAGCACTTTATTAGCAGCTTTTTGCACGTGGCTAGCAAAATTTTCTACTAGCGCCTTTGATAATCAGCTTTTTTACTTCACATTTAAACAAAACTATAAAAAAATATTCAAACTATTATTTTAACGCTTTTGCATGCGTTTTTTTCATGGATCTTTTCCTTAATTTAGTGACAGACATCAAGGAAACGGCCTCAGCGGTCAATTTCACGTTAATGAAGCTGATTTCTCTTCAGAATAGCGATGCAACCACTGAGGATCATGCTGAAGTAAGGCCTAATGGTAAGGGTGCGAATAACTACGTTAGATTTTTCGAGATATTAATGCGAGCGATTTTTTTAGATTTTGAAGACGGACTTCCTCAAGAAATTGATCTTCAATCTGTTGTGGATGTTTTGATTCAGTATCTGTTGCACAACTCCATTCAAACTAAAGTGGCAGTACTGCAATGGATCCACCATTTATATACTAAACTTCCTAGCAAGGTAGATCCTTTTACAGTCCAAAAATTAGATCCAGTGAAGAAACGCGCTCTTTTACGACTTTTTCCAGATGGTCAACTACATAGACCTTCTTTTCCCTGCTTTGCAAAAGACTCTATCAGACGAGGCCGATCAAGTCGTTCAGCAGTGTTTGATTGTGATTGCTGAAGTGATTTCCGCACCAACATCCCCAAGCCCTGGTACTAAAGGTAGGCATCGAGAGGCTTATTTTTTTGTAAATCCGCTTTGATTTGCAGGCAAGAATATTTACTACAATAAATTCATAGTGAGTTTGTTGCTGCTGTTCAGCAACGACAAGCGATTGTTGGACGAACGTGGGTCCTTTATTATTAGGCAAGTGTTAGCGAGCAAAAGTAAACCACGTTCTAAAGATTGGCCATTTTTCAGACAGTTGTGCCTGTTACTTAATGCAGAAGACATCTACATAACCCTAGCGATGATTTTGCTGAAGGAAACCAATCTCAAGTTCGCAAGTCTGATGGTGGACCACTTAAACATGATCCTTTTAACGTCCTCTGAGCTATTTGAGCTTCGGAATCGGCTAAAGGATCTTTCAAATGAGGTATTTTTTCCGGTTGTTTTTCACAGTGGTCTTAAAAAGGAGTTTTGGCTTTTAGAAAAACAGAGAGCTGTTTTTTTGCATCTACGAAACCTGGTGCCACAATCCAGTCGCAACCGTTGCTCTGTGTTTGCTCACGCAAGGTTACAGTCATGTGTGCGATCTCATCAAATTATTGTATCCTTTTAAGATAATAATCCAATGAAATTAGGACATTTTTGAAAGTTGGCTTAAAATGAATATTTCCTGAAATGTTTGAATTAGCGGAAGTATTGAAGTTACAGTGGATTTCCTAATGGAAATCGACAAGCTAGTCCAACTAATCGAATCGCCAATTTTCGCCTGTAGGTGCAACGACCTGTTGTTTAGAATACACTCGAAATATCATGTTTTTTTTTATTTGCAGATTTACGATTAGAATTACTTGAAGTACCTTGTGATAAACATTTAGTTAGGGCGTTGTACGGATTGCTGATGTTGCTGCCACAAACGGAGGCGTTCGTCATACTTAAAACTAGATTAAGCTGCATACCTAGTCTTCACTTGCAGTTCGACGACAAGTAAGTGATTGGTGGACTTAATCTAATGGATGTGATGCAAATGGGGGTGTTTTAGGGTGGCCGTAAAGAAGAAATCCTCGGATGTGGACTTCCAGAAGTTGCTGACTCATTTCAAGGAAGTGCAAGAGAAACATAAGCAGTACAAAAAGGAGAACCGTACCAAAGAAATCTTATTATTTGACCGTGAAGCCCCCAGCGACGATACGTAACTGCTGGTCAAATGTATTGTAATATTTTTATCTTTATACCCATTGTAACGTACCTACATTCCTTATAAAAATGCAATATTATTACTGATGTTGACTTTCTTCCTGCCCTCGTTTTTGGAGATTGTGTGGGGGGGTTTTCAATGAAAAAACGCAAATTCTAAAGACTTTTTGAGCGAATCGTAGTAAGAACTTGGTTGAATCTCGTGCACTTTTAAATAGCAGATTGAAAAATAGTCGCTTCTGAATGTCCCTATAGTGTAAGAGCTAATGTTTGTGTGCAGAAAAATACGGGATTCCGCTTTGGCGAGATTTAAAACAATTTTTCAGGGCTCAAAATCCCGCAAACTTATTTTTAAATCTCTTCAGCAAACAACACTAGACTCAAAATGAAAAATCATAGTTAATCTATACTAATCACTCACTCACTACTGAAATGATCTATCAGATTCCTTAGTGTAATCTAAAGATTATGTCTATTTTGAAAGAGTAATCCATCCATCAAGGCAGTTCAGTCAGTGCGATCTACGTTCTTCTGTTGACTGATTTATTGGCCTGGAACTATTTAGAAAAAATGGTTGACGCAGCAATAATGCGACGAAAATCGCAAATGTTCTTAACGAACATTTCGCCAGTTTATGACACGCACGACGAAGTGATCAAGAAAAAATTAAAACGGGGTAAATTTCCGCCGACTAAGACCGGGATAATTAAAATGATTAGTTTGGTAAGCCGAAGTGAAACTTCTAATAAAAATTTTCGAAAACGCACTCTTTTAGAGCCTCCAAATCGGGAGTATTGCGGGTTGGGCAGTTCTGGATAAAAATTGCGGCAACTTGGGGATTTCCTATTCCAACCTGGGAAGCATTTGCATGGGATTCGCCAGTCAGTTGCTGCTATTTCTACTGTTTTCGTTTGGAAAAACCGTCAAAGATCCAGGGTTTTGGATCAACCTGGTAGGAACCATGGACAATAACATTATAAAAATAATCCACTTGCTGTGGCTGTTTCAGGATATTGGTGTAAACATGGTCATATCATTGCTGACTATACTGACTTCGATTCTTTCCATGAAAATTTGCACAGTCACTGATGTTCAACATCTATCAGCGGTAAGATTACATCAATCTTTTACTAGAAAGGCATAAAGAAACGTTTTAAACTTACAAAACTCGCTGTAGATTCGGGAATATTGTATGCGAAACAAACATCTAAAAGGACTTGAAATAAAAGCTGCCGCAAACACCCTACAAAACGCATTTCACAAACATAAATAAATATACAAATACTTGCGCAACTGAGCTAGAAGCGAAAAAATGTTAAAGGACTTTTTTGTACAAGACGAGTCGCCGATTCAAGCAAACATGTAAAATTCTAATTTAGTCAGGGCCGCATAATTATCATTTTTTTAACGGTGGTCCGGAAGGCTTTAAAACTGCTTAATTCAGGAAAAGAAAATTCAGAGTCAAAAAAAAAAGTCAAAAAAAGTCAGTGAAGAAAGAAAGAAAAATGCAGAAACCTTGCGATAAATACAATTGAAACTAAGTGTTAATTTTCTCTGCGGTTTTAGGCCCTGGCAACCGCAGGAGCATGTGTTAGCATATGTGGATGTGCAGCCCTTTTCCTAATGTACCGTTTCATCGAAGAACCAGACCCCGAACAAGCAGCTACCCCAAAGTCGCTTCGGCCAGATCCAAGAAAATCGCTATTTGCTTAAGAAATTATTCAACTGAAGCTACCAAATAAAAAAGAATCCCAGAAAACGTTTTCTTCTTTCCTTCTTCACTGACTTTCCTAATGTTTGAATATCACAATTTTTCAACCTCTAGTTTACATAGAAATTAAATTCTTTTTATTTCAAAATTTCCTGGGTTTCTGTCAATTTTATTGTTTATTATTTAAAATGTTACAAATACGTTTCAGTGTCTTTCTCCACCATCATCAGTTTGTCAGTTTTGCATGCAATCTCCCATATGTCCGTCTTAATTCTTCTCCATCCATCTGACTTATCTTGCTTTTGTTCCCAAGCATCCCATTCATTGTTGTGTATATTTTCCTGACTGTACTTCAATTTATTTCAAAATTTCCTGGGTTCCAGTCAATTTTATTGTTTATTATTTAAAATGTTACAAATACGTTTCGGTGTCTTTCTCCACCATCATCAGTTTGTCAGTTTTGCATGCAATCTCCCATATGTCCGTCTTAATTCTTCTCCATCCATCTGACTTATCTTGCTTTTGTTCCCAAGCATCCCATTCATTGTTGTGTATATTTTCCTGACTGTACTTCAATTTATTTCAAAATTTCCTGGGTTTCAGTCAATTTTATTGTTTATTATTTAAAATGTTACAAATACGTTTCAGTGTCTTTCTCCACCATCATCAGTTTGTCAGTTTTGCATGCAATCTCCCATATGTCCGTCTTAATTCTTCTCCATCCATTTTAAATAATAAACAATAAAATTGACTGAAACCCAGGAAATTTTGAAATAAATTGAAGTACAGTCAGGAAAATATACACAACAATGAATGGGATGCTTGGGAACAAAAGCAAGATAAGTCAGATGGATGGAGAAGAATTAAGACGGACATATGGGAGATTGCATGCAAAACTGACAAACTGATGATGGTGGAGAAAGACACCGAAACGTATTTGTAACATTTTAAATAATAAACAATAAAATTGACTGAAACCCAGGAAATGTTGAATTAAATTCTTTGACGCAAAACGTGTTGCTTTTTTTCCAAACAAGTACTTGCTTGTTGGCAAACAGACTTGTTGGTAAGTTTTGTGATAAAAATTAAACCGAAATGGTCAGTTTACTGGCCAAAACACTCCCGTTTCGCGTCTTGAAGGACGGAATACGACTTTCGCTGCTTTCCCATCTCCCAAAGCCGGGCACCGAGCTTATAAAAACGCCCAAGTCGATTTATCGATCGAAAATGTAACCAGAGTATTACTGTTTGAATATTTCAATTGCGCAACAAGTGTTAGAGGACCGTTAGATAAGTGTAAGTCCTGGCCTGTATTGGCTTTTATATTTTTATTAAATTCATGTTGTTGTATTGAAAATGTCGGGATTCATACTAGTTTACAAGAATGAATGGAATTTGTTATTTAAAAACATTAAAACTGAGAAAAATACCAAAATTGTATTAAGGCGCTTTAGTTGAACAAAAAATTATATAGTTATATTTAAATTTAACAGAATCAATTTGTAAAAGAAAATCGCATATAAAGAATATTTCAGTTTTCATGCGCTGTTCCATATTTTTAAACTTTAATTTAATGCTTTTATTAGATAAATGCAAGAGACAGCAACTTCTAAAACCGCACTCTGACTAAAATAATCAGGACATTATAAATTAATTAATACAAAAAATAACGAAAATACATTGAGTCCACTTAAAAGCTTGGTTCATCAAGGCTTAAAACCCTTGAATTTTATCTTTTCGATTTGCATTTCCAGTTTTCTATTGTATTTTCAAAAACAAATAATTTTACTAAAAGTATTAAAAATCTGTAAGTTAACCCAAAGAGTCGCAAACATTAAATTTTGACTAGATCTAGGTATTTATAATGCTGCCCTGGTAAATGATGTCACGAAAATATAGAAAAAAGTTTAGAAAATATAATAAATTTTAAAAATGTAAGTTTTTTCTGGCGTTATTTGTAAGTTGTGTATATTTTCCTGACTGTATTTCAATTTATTTCAAAAAAATTCCTGGGTTTCAGTCAATTTTATTGTTTATTATTTAAAATGTTACAAATACGTTTCGGTGTCTTTTTTCGGTTTCTCCACCATCATCAGTTTGTGTGTATAGTTGTTTCTATCTTCACATTTGACTGGCTATTCCAGCCTTTCTACTCCAGACTGGCTATTCAATAGCCAGTCAAATGTGAAGATAGAAACAACTATACACACAAACTGATGATGGTGGAGAAACCGAAAAAAAAACACCGAAACGTATTTGTAACATTTTAAATAATAAACAATAAAATTGACTGAAACCCAGGAATTTTTTGGAAGTTATTTGTAAGTTAACTGATTACAAATATGAATTTCATATAAATCGTTTTCGTACAATAGTAAAAAATGCCGAATTTCAATAAGGGAGCCAAAGCACCTTTAGAGATTAAGGCCAACATTTGCAAAATTTGATGAACATTTTTGCAAAAACCAAAAAAATCACCACATTTACTCTAAAAAAATGCATTTACTTTCCATAAAACGAGTTGATATAATTTTATATAAATTTCCGGTCGCTTTTGGCTAATAGGAAAAGTCAATGCACCTCTCGAATGATTTTTTAAGACAAAAGTTGTTGGGCCAGATCGCACTCGATTGATACGACTCCTGTTGCGTTGCACAAGTGAAACGCTAGTGAAATTAATAATAATCGCGTTTTGGGTTTTTTATTTTTTGGGATAAGTAGACCGCGTTTTTCGCATGCAGGCCAGTCCAGCCGCTAATAATATATCTGTGGAACAACTGCGGTTACATCATAAGCGTTTATCTGCCCATTTGTCATCAGCATATCGATTTATAAATATTTTGCAATAAATACTAGAACAAGTGAATTATTAATTATCTGTCTGAGTACATTACCGTATTGTAATGCAGTCGGTTTAGTCCTAAAAATCTGAAAGTAGATTATTACCGCAAGAAATAGCAGCCGCTAAATTTAGCTTTTCTCAATAAATTGTTTAGAACAACAAACCGTGAGTTTCCAAACCCCGAATTAGATTGCAAACAACCGGAATAAGTAAATTTCAATCTGTTAAACCACACATGCAGTTTTAAGCAAAAACAACCAGCAATTAACTGGCCATTTCACTCTCACTTTCTTCAAACGCCCAATGGAAGCTGCTTTGCATGGAACATTTTTTTTTCTGCAATTATTCAGTGCACTTTCTTCTTCGCGTGAGTTTGAATGCAGGAAGCGGGTGCACCGATTAACATAATACTATCGTTAAATCAGCGCTCTAATTGATATGGGAAATTAACTGAATGCGCCAGCATCAATAACCTGAGAGCGGAAAGCCTGAATGATATAATGGAATAAACACTAGCAATGAATAAAAACGGTTTCTATCAAAAGAGATAGACTTTCGAGGCCAGTCCTTGAAACAAGTGGGTTTTTCGGGTTTTTAGGCAGTCGTTCGGTAGAATTTCTTCTTGACGTTTCGCAAGCACGTGCGGCTTGCATCTTCAGAAGTGGTTTGCTTGAACGCTCATTAGAACAGTGTAAGCGTTCAAGCAAACCACTTCTGAAGATGCAAGCCGCACGTGCTTGCGAAACGTCAAGAAGAAATTCTACCGAACGACGGCCTAAAAACCCGAAAAACCCACGTGTTTCAAAAACGGTTTCCTTCCCAGATGCGTCGATGGATCCATCTGGTAATCTTCGGTGCTGCCATTGGCGTTGCAAAGTCCGCCAGTTTTATGAAAGCAGTTATTCTAGCTGGATTGGGACTGGCAGGCCTCTGGATGCTGCACACTTTGGCTCAAGACTTTAACGCAATCATGCAAAATGGATTCGGGAGCGGCGGCGGCGGCGACCATGCAAATGGAGCCAAGCTTTTCAACGGCAAGCCCAAAAAATCTGGTTTCAAGCAACCGTTCTAACCGCGCGTTTCAGACCAAGAGATCAAAGTTTTCAAGCGATCAACCAATGAAATCCACGAACCGACGATTGATTGGGAAAGAGTCATTAAAAGGGACCCGGCTAGTTGTGCCCGCAGTTTCATCTGCCAATTGGCCGCTTCGAAGGAATCAGATCTGATCACTGAGGAGAAAATGATCTTGAATTTAACAAGGTTTGACCCCGAATTTTCGACTCCTGGGTCTTTGTAGCCGTTCGATTTTTAGGGCCGCAGCTGGCGAAGACTCCTGGGCCAGCAGGCAACTGAAGGAGGCAGTGGATAATGGAGAATCCATTTCTTTCCCGTATCAGTGCATGAAAAAGTACAAATTCTGCCCATACACAAAGCGAATGATGATGTCTTTACTTCGGGTATTCGGAAACCGATGACCAAGGCGATTGTGAATTTTAAGTCATGGCAACAACATTTTCTTGGGTGCGTAAAAAAGTTTAAGGGTGTTTGGGAGCTAAAAAATTTACAGTTTGATCAAAGAACATTGAGGAAAATGCATATAATTTTAATACGAGAGAAAATTAAAAGTTCTACACCTTCACCATTTAAACTAGGTTGCCACGGCCAGCATGTATGCATAGATTTAAGGACTTCACCCACGTTTCATTGTCTTCGCAAAACAGTTAAGATTTTTTATGTATATAGTCAATTAGTAAATAAACAATGCTCAACTACAAAAGTGTAAATTAATGCCCTCAAAACACAAACTCTGAAGCTTAACTTAATGATATTTCTTTATTTAAAGACCAACTGGAGCATATCGTACCTATAAATACATACACAACCAATTTTGCAAAGCGGAAGTGATACTGAAGTGAAATTTACCAAATTTGTTTTCTAAAATGAACAAATAAATAAAATAAATAAATAAATTACAACAGATAGATGTTGTCCCAACTTGATCCCATCGGTTTTCTAATACTTTGAATGATACTTTTCGTGCATAAACTCACTAGCCGCAAAAATTTATAGTTTATTCGATAGAACTTCCATTTCCTCCAATGGAACAGAGAATGAAAATCCCGGCGAACTAGTTCAATTCACTTCTTCTAAACGTACGTAAAAAATGGTGTTAACATGGTCAACATATAAAATACTGTATTTTAAAATTAACCACACATAGATCAAAGAGATTTTGTATGTTTTTAGAAGAACTTTCAAGCTGGTCCCATCAATTGCTGCAATGACAAAGTGCAATGCTTACAAGAGTGTACTTTAGCAATTATCGACACTCACCTGTTGTTAACCGGCTTCTTTTTTGACTTTGCTGGCATGTTGTTGGCAACCTTTTGCACATTATTGTTCGTTGTGGCATTGGCTTTTTTTGAAGAGCTTTTTTTGTCCGGAACAACGCCTGTTAGTTCAGCCAGGCGGGTTTTAAGCGCCACTAGCTTTGCGACCTCCGGGGCCCACACCGTTTTATCAAACCCGCCCTCTTTCAGCTTTCTCACTACCAACCCCTGAGGATTTCAACATTAAAACCGCTTCTCAACGAAAAGAAAACTTCGATAAAAGTACCTGTTTAGCAATCGCTTCTTCGAGAGTTTCCGCATCCCCATTGCACAAATCTGGTTTCACGATTTCTTTGGGCGGCGTTTTTCTCGATTCTTGGCTACCAGCGAACTTTTTCTTGTACTCTTCGATCACCTCAGGTTCGATTTTCGTAAACAGCGGCTGCGGCTCGCCAATTGAGTGCCCAGTAGGCAACAAGTTGATTATTTCAATATTTCTATAAAAGAAGCAGCATAGGAAAAGGGCTTGTTTGCAAGTTCTTTGAAGTGCTTACTCGGGATTCAGGGCAAAGTATTCGCAGTTCAATTGAGCTTTGAGTTTCTCACTGGTTTCGGGCATGTAGGGCTGCAATAAGGTGGCCAAAAGGCAGGATAGATTTGCACAAACTCCCACAACTGTTCCGCCTCGCAACCTAATCAATTGGTCAGTGAAAAACAACCCACGAGAATTTTAAGTTAAGTGCTTACTTTCCTTCTTCGCCTTGCTTGATTTTCACCCACGGCTGGTTGAGCTGCATGTACTGGTTTCCGTGTCTGGAAATCGCCAAGATGTGTCGAATGCCGTCTCTTAACTTGCTTTTATCTAAGGCCGCAATGTAGGCTTTCAGCTCCCGAGTGCACAACGCCAAAAGAGTGTAGTCTTCGCTGGTGAGCTCCAATTTGGGAATAGTCTTGTTAAAGTTGTTTTTCACGAAGATCAAAGCCCTGAAATTGTTTTTAAATATAAAATTTGCACGATTTTGAAGCTGTAGACTGTACGCAGTTTTTTTTAGTTAACACAACAAGTTTGACTCACCTATTGATGAAATTGCCCTAAGTTATTAAGCAATTCGGAGTTATTCTTGGTGGCCAAGTCGCTCCAACTGAAGCTCGCATCTTGGGCCTCCGGCCGCACATACAGGAGGTAAAACCTCCACACATCACTCGGGATTTTTGTATCTCTGGCATCATTGCCAAACACCCCAATTCCGCGCGATTTGGAGAACTTTCCCTCTTCATAGTTTAAGTACTCTGCAACAGCCGTTAACTGCTAAACACGCTAAAGCAAAGCTCCCATATTCTACCTGTGGCCATAATATGAGACACTGTAACATATCCCCTGTTAGCACCAAGTAAAATTGCAGGGAATAGAATGGCATGGAAGGGAACATTGTCTTTGGCCATGAATTGATAGAGTTTCACTTCCGTATCTTTAGCTGGCCGCCACCATTTCTCATACTCCTTAGTGTAGGCTTTGCTGATTGACATGTAGCCAATCGGCGCATCAAACCAGACATAGAATACCTAGAAAATTATCTTTTACTGAAAATCTTATTGATAAAAAAAACCCATCACCTTATTGCGAAAACCATCTAAAGGCACGGGCACGCCCCAATGAAGGTCCCTGGTAATACACCTGGGCTTCAAGCCCTCCTTGAGCCAGGCCTTTGCAATTACTTCAGCATTATGCGACCAACCAGGGCTGGAGGTTTTCACCCAGTGAAGCAGCAAAGGCTCCAGCTTGGGCAAATCGATGAAGAATTGACTAGAGGACTTCACTTTGGGAGTGCTACCACATATTTTACACCTGGGATTCTTCAGTTCAATGGCATTGACCAGTTTGCCGCAGCCATCGCACTGATCGCCACGAGCATCTTCATAAGTGCAGCCCACATTCGGACAGCCCCCTTCAACAAATCGGTCGGCCAGGTAGCGGTTACATTTCTCGCAAAGTAGCTGATCTACATTCTGAGTGGACATGAATCCATTGTGATTCAGTTGCAAGAAAAGATCTTGCGCCAACCTACAATCAATCACAGTATTTTGTATAAATCCAGCAAAAAGCTGCTTGGTTTCGTGTGAAAACTCACTCAGTTTGCAAAGGTGTAGACGTCCGACCAAAGCTATCAAAGCTGATATTGAACCACTGATAGATCTCCTGGTGAATCTTGAAGTACTTATCGCATATAGCCTGACAAGATAAGCCTTCCTCTAGGGCTTTGGTTTCGGTGGCAGTTCCGTACTCATCAGTACCGCAAATATACAGGGTGTTGTTGTTGCATAGGCGAGAAAAGCGTGCAAAAACGTCGGCGGACAACACGCAACCAATGATATTTCCCAGATGGGGCACGTTATTTACGTAGGGCAGAGCGGAAGTTATAAAAACGTTCTTCTCACCAGTCTTTGGCAATCTGCAATCGATGTCGGTAATCGATGAACTGATTATCAGTGGCACCGGAAACTTACACGACTTTATTTGGGGTTTTCAGCTTAGGGAGTGAGCTGGGAGATTTTTTCCACGCCTTCTCTGCTGCTTCCAGCTCTTCACTGCTAACAGTTTCCACGTCATGTTTCGGCGATTCTTTCTCAACTGAATCAACTCTGTTGATCGTTTTTGGGTCAGACTGGATCTGAGGTACCAAATACTTGGAGCTTTGGAACAGAACTTGGTAGGAAACAGAACCAATGTTGCATTTTTCATGGAAAACTATCAAGACGGATTCCTGTAATTGCGTTATGATTTAGTCCTACAGGGTGTCCTAGAATAACTGGGCAATCCTTCGGAATAGGACAGAGCAGGAAAAAATGTGACTAGAAAAACTTCTGGTGCTATTTTTTTCTGTTTTATCCCAGCCGGAGTTTTTGGCAAAACTAAATCACCTTGACTTCAGGCAGAAGTTCTAGCTGTTGGAGATATTTGCTAATTGATGGGAAGTTTGCTAGATATTCCTTTAGGAGCTTCGCAGCTTTAAAAATTGGAAACAACGTGGAAAATACTGCTATATCTGCTACGGTTAATGAGTCCTGAAAAGTTCCAAAGATTGCGAATTATGGAAAATACGTAAATGAATGATCAAATAAATGAAATGCTGTAATATACACAAAAAAATATAATTAAACTACAGCTTCTACAACTGCGTTCTATTGCGTTTTTTGGTATCTCACAAGATTGACCTAATTAGAATGTGTTACGCTGATAACTGAATCAGCTGGGAAAGCAATGATAAGCGAGGTCTGAAAACATTTCTACCGAGCATATTCAAATGCTAATAGCTGCAAGAAAGCCATTTGGAAAAATGTAAATCTTATCAAGGATTGCATCATGTCGCCGCATGGTACGAGCACGATAAATTAAATGAAACGCAAAGAATACATACTTTTACAAGAAACTGACTTCCTTCTAAGGTTGAATTGAGCGATTGCAAAGCTGATAGTACCGAACTTTTTACTTTCTCAGACTTTAGATTAGTTCCGAGAAGCAGGGCTAAAGAAGGCGATAAGACCGTGGATTCCATCTCCAGCACTTCCCTGACTTTGCCTGAAAGCTCTTCAGCCGGTGGCAGAATGAACCATATTGCTGCATTCGATACAAAGATTTTATCTTCCGAACTAAGAGCTAAATATGGTATATATCGACCTTCCTCTAAAAAAATGTTTAATGGGGTAACAACAGTGAAACTCATCATCAAGCACTAGTGGCAATAAGCCAGAAGCAGTCGGATGAGGACTTGGGGGCTTATTTACCATTCTGCCCTCGAATATTCACTGCATATTGAGTTTTTGCCAGTTTGCCAGCCAGCACAAGTTTGAGGGTTGCTGGATTATTTTCGTTGCCTTCTATTGTACCCATATTGTCACCACGTAATATTGCAACAGTAAATTAGTGCCTTTTCGTCCACAAATTCAAATCAAGGCAGGAAATTGCAAGTTTTCTAGTTTTTAAAGTAGCCACTGTAACTTTGACGCATTCCCACACTGTAAAAGAGAGGTTATATCTGAAACTCCTGGAAAGTATGGTGACCGTAAGGAAAAGCTCCGGTATTGCCAAACTTCTCACTAAAATAAGGTTTCTAGTTAATTATTAAGACCATGAAGTGTTTTCGGAGATTTTATGGACATTTTTCAAAAACCTCAGAAGTGTTTAGCAATATAGACCAATAAATTATCTGCTGAAGGGACAAAAATCCATAAAAGCGAGACACATCTGGCAAATATGCTGCATTTGCTTCCGCTCAGTTTTGAATTTTGAAGCCCGACAGCTCGTGTCATGCAAAATATGACTTGTCACTTTAGCTTTTGAAAATCCTGCAAGTTATCGTACAGTAGTAGATTTCGCAAATTATACGTTGAACAGTGATTAACGTACACACTCAGTCCAATTCATCCATTGTCTTTTGTGTCTGTATCTGTAAGAAAACACCATGCCCCAATACAAAGGTAAGCCCAACGTTTGGTTGCAAGTTTCCCAAATATAACCTCCATCCAATTTTTTGAGTAATGTTTATCTGTTGCTAGTTAAAGTGAAATGGGGCAAGGAGTCCTATCAGGTGGATGTCAACACTGACGAGCCTCCAGAATTGTTCAAACTGCAAATTTTCACCCTAACCGGGGTGCTACCAGAGAGGCAGAAGGTAATGATTAAGGGCATCATTTTGAAGGATGATGATTGGGGCAACTTTAAGCTAAAAGATGTAAGTATATCCTTATTGGAGAACCTTTGGATTACCACGAGTGTTTCCTTTGTCTTTGTTCGCGTGCTTTACTTTCAAGTCCACTTGGCTGCAAAACACGTTCATTAAAAGTGTTAGTTGCTGTTTAGTGCAGTAGCGGTTGTGCCTTTGTCCCTTATTTAAAAACTAGTTTTTGTTGGAAAATACACTTTTTATAGATTAAAAACTCGGTTACAGAACTGATTTTCCGCTTTTTCTCTGGTGTTACTGCACTAAAATTCCGAGTCCTAACAATAGTATGCTAAATTGTACAAGAAAATGGGCAAAATGATAAAATTCCCAGGGAAATGTAACTAAATCACGTATTTTAGAATGTTACTGTTCTACTGATGGGCAGCAAAGAGGAAGACGTGCCCAAAGAACCGGTTGAGAAAACTGTTTTTGTGGAAGACATGAACGAAAGTGAACTAGCAACTGCTGTAAGTTACGATTAGTCAATCACTTTAAGTCCCAGTTGTGCTGATGGCTCAATTTTCTAGCTCGACTTACCTGCGGGCCTTAATAATTTAGGTAATACCTGCTACATGAACGCCACAGTTCAGTGTTTAAAGACTGTCCCGGAGTTGAGAGAAGCCTTGCAAAATTTCCAAGAAGGTATATGTGATGAACTTCCAAAATATAAAAAATTTTACGTTGGGTGATTTAGGTGTTGCTGTGGCAGGAGGAGTGATTCCTGCTCAATCTATGACTGCAGCGCTTAGGGATTTATATGTGACGATGGACAAGGGCCATACGGTGCCTCCCATAGTGCTACTCCAAGTGCTTCATATGGCTTTTCCCAGGTTTGCCGAGAAAAATGACCAAGGAGGGTTTGCCCAGCAGGTACAACTGCAACTCCCTTGTCCTTTTTCCAGTCTCACTTTTTGCTTTCTTAGGATGCAAATGAATTCTGGACAGAACTGGTGAGAATGTTGCAACAAAAATTGCCATCAAAATCAGTTGAAGCTTTGTCTAGTCAACAAAAGTTTAAGTAAGTGAATTTGGTAATTTTTGCTGTAGTTAGTTTATATCTGTTTTTATTTTTAGGTCCTTGATTGATCAATACTTTGGCGGGGCTTTCGATGTGGAACTGAAATGCGATGAAGCCCCTGATGAACCAATGACAAAAAGCAAAGAGCAATTCTTGCAATTGAGCTGTTTCATGTCGATGGAAGTGCGGTATATGCATTCCGGCTTAAAGAGTGTGAGTGCGCTCTTGAAAAAACCCCTTCTCAAAAATGACTTGATTGTTTTGTTTAGAAAATGCAAGAGCAGATTACAAAGAAATCGCTTTCACTGGACAGGGATGCGGTTTACACAAAAACAGTAAGTTTTGCTAGCAATTTCAATCCTGAATCCTGTTACAGGATGTTTCGATTTCCAGTCTAGAATCAGCCGACTTCCTGCCTATTTAACCATACAATTTGTAAGATTCTTTTACAAAGAGAAAGGCGCAATCAACGCGAAGGTTTTAAGGGACGTAAAGTTTCCCATGGAGTACGACGCTTATGAATTATGCACCCCTGAACTGCAGGAGAAGTTGACGCCAGTCAGGAGTAAATTTAAGGTAAATTCTCTTCAGTCTACGACCTTTTATTGTCAAAATGTTTTCGTCGGAAGGAGTTGGAGGATGCTTTAGTCGAGGACCCAGCGGCCAAAGATAAAAAGAGCATAGGCGATGGCCAGACAAGCGAGGAAAAGCGATATGCTCCCTACTGGTTTGAAGATGGTAATTGTGAGCAAAAATTTATGATTTCTTGTGTACAATTTTTTCTGGTTTTGCAGATTTAGGCAGCAATAATAGTGGATATTACACTTTACAAGCGGTGCTCACGCATAAAGGGCGCTCTTCGTCAAGTGGCCATTACGTAGGATGGATTCGAATAGCCGGAAATAAATGGGTTAAGTGTGACGATGATACCGTCACACCGGTAACAGAAGAGGAAATTCTTAAACTCTCCGGTGGAGGTAAGCTTTTAATATTTTTGCCTGGGTTTTTTTCCAAAACACTCAATTTTATTGCAGGTGATTGGCATTGTGCGTATGTTCTTCTCTACGGGCCGCGTCTGCTAGAGATCCAAGATGTAACTGAAAAAATGCAAACTGATTAAATTTTGTACTTGTCTTCAACTAGGCTTTTGTTAAGATAAACTTTAATATATTAAAACCAACAAAAGGTGTGCATTTTTCTCAAAATCACTTTATTAAAAAATTACGCTATGATGACTACAAAATCAGTAAGAACAGAGTAAGGTAAAAGCGCACAGGAAACAACTTGGTTTTCGGTGTGCGAATTTGAGCAGGTACATTTCTGCTTCGTCAATTTTACACAGAAAAACACCGGGAAAATTGCTAATCATCAATGGAATTATTTTCCGTGTAAAACACATTTACCTGCAGATTGCTATGGCAGTTTTTCAAAAATTGCTAAAATATACATGGTGTCCAACTGAAGGCGCAATTGGCTAGAAAATTGTAAGTTCTACCATAAAATCAAATTGTGTTTCTAATTTGGACATCCTGTACATAATGGCTGTGGCTTTCAAAGTAACAGACATGAATATAGTGAGTTTATTGTGATTTGGTGTTACACTGCTGACTGACCCTGTACAGTCTTGTCTATTTAGCATTGCAAAATCGTGGGTAAATCACCTAAAGACATCGTACATATATTGAACACTTTTTAATATATAAAGATCGATATGAATCAAAACCGATTATATTAGCAGCTATCAAGCATCGGTTCTTTGTGTTGCCAAAGAATTATTCACGGTGGATTTTATGAGAGAATTCTCCCGGTGAGACCGAACGAATTGACAACTGCTAATACAATTGAAAACTGGAATGTAAATTTCCAAACACATTTTAAGAGAGCACTTCGCTTGGGATACAAAGGAATATCTTACACTATTTACACGATTGTTGCTGTTTTGAACGAGTGGAGGAAATTCTATAGAATCTAGAATATATCGAACGTCGATAGATACAATAAGCACAATATTTCCATTAAAGAAAAACAGTTGTTGATTGAGTTGATTTGGTGCCTAAGATGCCTATGCCTAACAAATTGAGAAAAATCCCGTTATTGATTCGTGCCAATTAGAAGTGATCCAAGCGGAATTTAGTGAGTTTACCATCAAACAGTTCAATTTTTCTGCAAATACTACGATTATAAACACACTCGAACGACGAAATATCTTATCAAACGCTAAGTAACGGTCTTTGCAAAAACTAATGCTATCGTTATCTAAAAATTATAAAAAATATTGTACTATATTTGTATTTCACATCTAACTAAATGTCTACAATTCATTACTCTAACAGGACATACTGGTTCCGGATAGTATCTGTTTGCTTCGTCAGAACAGAGAATATCCGCAACAGCAAAATACCTCAGTGAAAGTCTTAATTACGAACAAATAATCTCACTAAATGCTCGTTTGAGGACCAGTCTATCCATCATACCATTCTATAAGGATCCGAACTTTTAGACGAGCAGGGTTGCACGTCGTCAATCTCCAAAGTTAGTGTTTTTACGGTCGTGGTCATTACAGTTTGTGTATTCACTATAGGCTTGTAATTGTGCGTAGTTTGATTGGCCACTTTGTGCTGTGGAGTGCCATCCGGCGACAAATGTTGTTCTTGCAAGTTTAGGCTCGGATCTTCGCCGACCGGCTCATAAACTCGAGCTTTGCATTGTTGGATAACGCTGATGATTATCGACTCAATGCAACAAACGTATCCCAGGCTCTGAAAAAGTAAAAACAAAAGTAAATTATCAAAAGAGATAGACTTTCGAGACCATTCCTTGAAACAAGTGGGTTTTTCGGGTTTTTAGGCCGTCGTTCGGTAGAATTTCTTCTTGACGTTTCGCAAGCACGTGCGGCTTGCATCTTCAGAAGTGGTTTGCTTGAACGCTTACACTGTTCTGATGGCTGAAGCGTTCAAGCAAACCACTTTTGAAGATGCAAAGTGCTTGCGAAACGTCAAGAAGAAATTCTACCGAACGACGGCCTAAAAACCCGAAGAACCCACTTGTTTCAAAAGTAAATTAGTTCAGGAATTGAATAATTATGTTCTTACCCCAGTGACTAGCAGCTGAGTGAGTGTCCATTTCGGGACCCATGCAAAGGCCTCTGATAGAAAAACCATGTGAAATAATAGTGACGATGCTACGAGGAACAGTACACTAAGGCTTACGTATAAATATGCATTCTGAAAAAATAATCAACTTTAGGAAAATTTGGTTCTTAAATTGCATAGAATAAAATACAAGAATCCTTACCACTTTGCCCCAATTAAAAGGAAATAAATACACCGTGTGGGAAATATCAAGAAACAGCAACAGGCAAGTAACGAAAAGGCTCAGAACAGTAACGAACATCATAAGTCGAATTCGGCCTACAAGCGGTAGCATGAACAGGCCGACTTTTACAGTCCCGGACGTGCACAAACATGTCAGACATGTTATGGTTGTTACCTGCAAACCAACACAATTTTTCAACAGTCCTCAAGCAAAAAAAAGTGAGTTTTACCAAAAACAATACTCTCAGAAATCCGATAGGGGTTTTCAGGTGAGCATAGTCGCAGTAAAGGATCACTCCCGAGTAGAGAGACAGGTCGGGCGAGGCCATTCTGCGGTAATGCGAGTGGGAATCCCATGAGTTGACGGTGCCGAGAGGCGAGTCGCACTCGCATCCTTCTCCAGTGGCGCACTCAGCGCTCAGGGCCCCCGTTCGGCTTCCAGCTATCTCAAAATCCTGCAACACACACAGCATGCCATCCGAGGCTCCCTGCAAACATTAACGGCCAACATACAAAGCGTGTTTTTGAGCGAGGCTGTGAAATAAGTTGTGAAACATACAAAAAAACTGCAATGTTCTCAAATTACATTTAAAAAATCATTCGTTAATGGCTGAAGATTTAAAATATTTTTCTGTAAAAATTCTTCTAGTGAACTAATTCTGAAGCTTTGAATTAATCAACTAATCATTCTCAAAATAAATAGACTACAATTTAGCACACTTACTAGCTGATCAAAATATACAAAGCCGCAAAAAACTAAAAAATCTCGCAAAATATCTAGAGCAAAGCGCAATAGGTCTCATTCACTTTTACAAAGGATGAACTGAATAGAAAACTCGCACTTTAAAGTACCTACCACTTCCGCAATTTGTCCACACTCTAAAGCAACGTGAAATAATAAACCAAAACAAAAACAAATCAAAATAAAAATATATTACAAACAAAAACTCGTGCACATGAAATGTAGAAAATCAGGCGCTGATCGGGTTCCTCTTGCAGAGTTGTTGGTACCTGAATGTCTTCAGGCTTGTAATTTGTAGGCTCCAGGTCTCTGATATCGTCCAGCAGAAACTCGATTTCGTCGGGGCTGTACAATATATCCGATACAGAATTGATATACCGTCTTGGCTCAGACTGCATGTCAATCCACCCTTAGAACTGAGGCACTGCCCCGCTCCAATCCATTTCCTCTTTCCTACATAGATATAACATTTTCATTTTTCAGGATTTTCCGGGCTGTAAGCGAAAAGACGCCTAGAAGCTAGGCTTTTACTTAAATAACAAAGAAAATGTGATCGTTTTGTATTCAAAGTGTGTAAATTTCATAGGAAAACAGACTGGGAGTGTTATAGAATCAGCAAGAGCGTTAAGCTAACAAAAGGCATATAAAATTCCTCCAATTCGAGGCCCCAAAGTCTTGGCCTTATAGGGCTGTTTAAAGAGCCACTTGTAATTTTCAGAGGCTACATTTTGACTAGTTTAACTAACTTTAATTAAGCAGATTCACTTTGCTTAATGAAGGGGCACAAACCTTTGACAGAATCCCACAAATCTGCATCCCACAGCTGAGCCAGCTTCAAAACCACCCTGCAAACAGTAGAGCTTTTGTATAGCGGTGGCGAAACAACACCCCATTGCTTTACACGTTATATAATAGCAATTCATTATCACAAAATATGTGTTTTTCATCCCTCTAATGCAACCCTTTTGACCTAAAAAACTATTCAACATCTACCACTCACCGCTCAAATATCTATCGATGCGAGAACTCTATTCCGTTTGGTTCGAGCACATTCAACGTAAAAACACTCGAGATAATTTCCGGCTGAACATTTTCACTCAAATTTTCCAGAAATTAATTAAAAACGAAAATAGGCGGACGCCATAAACACCGCCATATTATTATCAAAACAGTCAAAACAAAACTGAACTGGGGTGTAAACGGCAGGAAACTGATCGATCTGCCTCTATCCTGCTTGCACTCGACGCGACAAGCAAAGTGCTTCTCTGTTCAGCGCTGGTTAGCCTTGACAGCCGACACAAAAATGTCGTCGGAGTTTGTTCGAAATTTGTGAGGATTACTTCATCAATTTTCTTTATTCAGCCTAAATAAAAAACAATTACATTTAGCAGCTTAGAGAATTTGAAAATTATTTTAAAACATTTATTTTTTGGAGAAGTTTGGAGGACTTTGTCAACTTTTCCAGATTTTTTTAAAAATTTTTTTCTATTCTGTATTTTAGAAATATAGTGTAATTTTCTGAACTTTTTAAATTGCTACTACAAGGAGTCAATTTATATTAAGTAAAAAACTTGCTTTTTCAAGCTTGATTTGAAATGTTTGATAGAGAAGCTCTGTATGAGTTGGTGTAATTAAAAATATACAGAGCGATTTTCTTGATGAAAGTGAGTGACGTCATCACATTTTCAGTGACTACGTTGATTTGTGAACATACTAGCAAAAACATCAAACGTCGATTACTGACGGAACGAGGAAAAACAAGTGAAAGTTACTGGTGAACCAGACGAGTAGAAAAGTGTAGTTTCCCAGTGAATAACTCCTTGAACTGTTTGCTTTTTTCGGTTAATAAACATGCACGTTAAATAATCGGAATTCGCATTCGCGTTGACTAAACTCCGTGGGCTCATGATTTGAAAGTCCCCAGACTCAAAAATAACCGCCTGAAATGTTCCTTTGTTGTGACAGTTGAATGTGGAAAAAACATCGAAAATGGGGAACTGTTTCAGCAATCCTTCGACTACAGACAGGCAGGAAAGAAACCGGGAACGCTCAGTGGTGACAGAGGAAAATAATCAGCCTGTGAACCCCATACAACCCACCCCGCCCACTGAGACCACCAGGCCTGCTGTAGTGAGCCCTGAGCCTGAGCAAGCAATCACTGCTCGAACTGATAGAACATTTATCGCCCTTTACGATTATGATGCTAGAACTGATGAGGACTTGAGTTTCCGCAAAGGAGAACACTTGGAAATTCTGAATGATACTCAGGGTGATTGGTGGCTGGCCAGGAGCAAACGCACCCGACAGGAGGGCTACATTCCCTCCAATTATGTAGCTATTTTGAAGAGCATTGAAGCTGAACCGTGAGTATTTATGTTCCTTTAGTTCCATCTAGTTAAATTTTCAATTTCGAAATCGCCCCTCAGTGTCCTCGTCAATTCCTTATCACAACTAATCCGGTTAGTTGATTTGGTTATTTTTAGTAACATTGCTCACTTATTATCTGGTTTTTAATTTCGTGTGCATACTTAATACCAACTATGCGTTTAGAGAGTTTCCACAATTCCAAATCAACATACTTCCTACATGTTTACGAACTTTTATCATGTTTAACAAGACTTAACTAGAGAAATGTAAAAAATCGCTCTCAGAGCTAAAGGAAATCCTTCACGTAAAGTTCCAGTACATTAAGCAACTCCCAAATGTACTTTACAAGTTAGCACATATTCTATAAAGGCTCTTGTGTGTTTTTGATGATGAAAAACTCCTTTAAACCGATGTGAATAAACCACCAGGGCAATGAAGCTGAATGATAGAGAAAATAATCAGTGGCGTTAAATTATTCAATATATTTTGATCGAATATTATCGGGTCAAACGATTAACAGCAACTACCCTTAACAATCTGATCTTTAGCTGCTTGTACGTTTTTTTTTTTGGTGTTTAAAGTACCTCATTTATAGTGGCTATTTCTAGTGAAATCTTATTATCCTTATTATTATAAAGATATGCCAATAAATCACGTGGTATGAGCTCTGTTCATGTTCTTTTACGTATATTGTGTGGCGTTTGCAAGTCTCTCAGTTGGAACGGAAATAAAGTCCTTCCTCTTTTGCCCCTTTTCGCTTCGAATTGCCAACCTAGAAGCATTTCATTGAAACCGTTCACATATCAAACAAAACGAACTTTTGAACACGCTCCAGAAAGCCTCTCCTTATCCTCCAGATAAACAGCAAAAAATAAACTTACTTTCCGGGATCTTTAAAAAGAAGAACGAATTTCTTCTGTAACAATTGGCTCCTATTCAGGGCTCAAAAGGCTTCATTTTGAGAAGTTTCAGCTCATTTTTCATTCAGCAGTAAAATGGCTATTCGAGCAATATTTCCAACAAACCCGTTGAAATAATGAGTTAATTCTATTATCTACTGGAAAATTTTGGTTCTTCAAGATTTGCCCCACATAAACAGATTGATATACATCCCCCGAACAAGCAGATGGAATGCTTGATTGATAAAAATCATAAATTAATCTCTAGACGTGCTTCTTGGCCGAATTTTACCACCAGTTAGAAGTGTTGTTTGTTTCTGGGAATCACATTGTATTGTGACGACTATTTGATTAACGTACTGATTTAAAAATTTCGTGCACTCAGCAGGTTGCCTTTGTTGTTGATTTCGAATTTCATGCCATTTTACTTTTTCACAAAAAGAAAGTTACACTTTCTAAATGATCTCGAAAAATGTCTGCCAATTTGCCAAATTGCGCTCAACTGAGCCTTTCTCCGGGCTGATGAAAGTAGATAGTTTGCAAATGAAGAAGCTAATCAGCTAACTTTTTATAACTAGCCTAAAACTAGATGATGGTGCCATACATATTGAGAGGGCTCGTCTGGAAATAATCCACAAAATTAACCGTTTCTCAACATAAATGATAATTTAACCCAAAAATGGACTGGACAATACACAACCGAGCAATTACAGACCAATTACACTGCTACCAGTACTTAGCAAGGTTTTTGAGTACATAATAAGGCAGCGACTGGAAAAACTGGTCGCAAAGTACATACCATCGTATCAGTTCGGATTCAAACATCAGCACTCGACTATTCACCCACTCTTCACTCTGACTAACAATATACAAACTACCCACCTAACTGACAGAAAGACAGCTTGCCTGTTTATGGACATTAACAAAGCTTTTGATAGTGTCTGGCATAGAGGCTTACTATACAAACTACACACACACACCAACATATCTACTACACACCATAAAGAACTTACTAGAAAACAGACAACTACAAGTACGAATTGACAAAACACTGTCATTTTCTTTTTCCCCTGAACAAGGGCTCCCTCAAGGATCCCCGCTCTCACCGTTTCTCTACAATATATACTGCCATGACATATACGATTACAACTTACCAGACAAAAATCAAATCGACAGATCGGCATACATATTACAATACGCAGACGACACGGCACTTATTGTACAAGACAAAACTACTGAGAGAGCAGCTCAAAGACTCCAAACACTAACAAAGAACACAATGACATGGTTTTATAAATGGAGACTAACACCAAACGCGTCAAAAACCCAACTTCTGCTCACAAACCACAGACTCAACGCTGACTCCCCTACAATAACTGTAGACGGCCAAACGACACAACCAAAAAACGACGTAAAATACCTTGGAATCACAATTGACCACAAACTTAAATTCACTAAACACATACGAAACATCAGGGCAGAAACAATTAAGAGAACAAAACACTTCCGATCACTAACCTACAAAGACAGAGGAATTAGCACAAACACCGCCACCAAAATATATAAAGCTATTTGTAGACCCTTGCTAGACTTTGGACATATACTCATGACCAACGGAACAGAAAGGACGAAACGTTATACACAAACAACAGAACAAATTGCACTAAGACTAATAACACGAATAAGACACCCCCAAAACCCACTACACAACCCCTCCACCCAACTACTATACGAACGCACAAACATGACAAAGGACTTTCGGAAAGACTCATACATCTACAGACAAAATGGACAAACAACCCCAACAACTGGACCATACTGAATCCCCTTTGTCTTACAAGACCAACCAGACAATCCCGCTTCCGTTTCCCTACATCAACGCTACTCGAACACTTACAAACGCAACTGACTACTGGACAATAAAATATTTTTTTCTTGTCATTAGAATAGGAAAGTTTATTTAATAAGATTATTAACCTAGAATAAGAGAATTTTCATCTTTGTTTTTTTAGTTGGACTAAGACTACATGTATTAAACAAGGGCAGAAAGACCGATAGGTCGATAGGCTTTTTTTAGAAATAAAGATGTTTACTACTACTACTACTGATAATTTAAGTGCCATTCGTTGCAGTATTTATAAATAGTCCCGTATCTGCTCATATTATCATATCATAGAATATCGCAATATTGATTCCTGTTTCCGCTTCCTTGTCTCACAACTCCAAATCTCCTCTGCATTGAAAAGCTTAAATTGTCATCACAACCACTTATTTACATAACGATTCAGCCAAGCGCATTATCTGCCAAGTACAAAAACAACCAATTCAATAGCAATTTTATTGTTTGAAGGTATTTTATCTGGTTAAATCACATTCATTGTTCATGGGAAGAATGACAAATATCATCTATTTAAAACGGGTTACAAGCGAAAAACATGTCAATAACGATTTGGCCGCAACTTAAGTGATTATGAATGTACAACGCAAAATGTCTCAATAAAATACACAACTGATGGACTATTGAGAAATTGCATCTGCAACGACAATAGAGTAATTCGTGATTGTTGGTTGTATGCATTATTCACTGAGCTAATCGCTGCGAATTATTTCTCTAGATTCTGGTTTTTTCTAGACAGCAGGATATTTGCTTATAAATTAATTTATTTTGTCACTTTTGCGCTAAAACTCTTCACAATTTACCATTAGAAAACAATAGTATGCAGTAAGATATTGGCGATAGATTCAATCAACGTAATTAGTCCATTAGTTGCAGTTTGATTGTTCAAAATGCTCAAAGTGTGTCCGCAAAAAAACGACCATCCGCTTTACATGAAGGATTTTAGGCCGACAAAGTTGAAATTTAAGCCACTGAGAATGTGAGTTTTAAATTGAATTATTCGAAAATCCCATTTGCCAATCAGCTTTTTACTGTTATGCTTGTGTGATTAAATATACTTTGTTCCACTACTGCTCATTTCCTAACCATGCCATATTGCTGCAACTGTACGGGTCTTCACTTAACTGATTGCATATTAATAATCAAAAGGATATATAGGGACGGTTGTTAAATATAAAAAAGCCACCATCATGTTACCTACTCGTTGAAATCGTTTCAACGAATTGTTTGCGCTCGGGAATTAGGCGTGAATTCACAACGGAATTGAGGCATTTTCTTGTTATCTATGCTTGAAAGTTTGCTTATTAATGCAGTTGAGTGTTGTTTCCTGGTAATCAAACCAGGTTTATCCGAAAATTTGCCCCGTTTACTGTTGGTTTGTAATTAACGCCCGTTTGCAGTCATTGCGGAAGCCTTAAGCCAAATATTCTTTCTCTTCATTCTCATTCTGCAATTTGTCACATGCAATGTTTTTATTACCCAAACTCGAACTCAAGTAGACTGGCAAAGACTAACTAAAGGAAACCAAGTTAACAATAACATCATTATGCATGAAGTTTAGTTTACTAGGTAGCTATACGCTCTATTTATTGCAAATTTATTTAGTGTTTTTATTAGATTATTACATCATATGTCGTATTTTTAGCTGTTTATTCGGTAATAAACTACAGAAATCCATTTGTCTCGGCATGAAACATTTAATTGCAGGACCTTCACCATCCTGTCAAGTAATTCAAAATTGTCGTTTCTACTTTTTGTCTGAACAACAAATTAGCAGCTATTTGGCCTTTTAGAAACTCCGCATTTTGGCTTTTAAAATTTAATTTTTTCGAATTTTTTTGCAACACAGATTCCAGTAGTTTGATGATATGACTTTTTAAACCTTTAAATTTAACAGATTTAAACCCCTGAATTAATAGCAAATGTGTACAGTTTTTTTTCGGGTAAACAAAAAAATTATTACTGAAAGATTGCACATTTGTTTTAATATTTGAGTTTTAACGGCATATTTTAAATTAATTTAAAAGTCGGTACGATTATATTCCCCGTTAAAATATGTTCAAAGGAAGCGAGGTATTTCACCAGCTCATGGAAGGGCACTTTAGAGGGTTTAATGTGCCTATTTGATCTGAAATTGGCGCATTTTTAGCGGTTTGAGAGAGATTTTCAAGCATATTGAGTAGCTTCTTACGTAGAAAACTGTGCATTCAGCTTAGAAAACTCACATGTGGAAAGGCGGTTTTTGGCCGAAAACACTCAAATCGCTATAAATATCTCAGAATCGATACCATTTTGATAGCAAGGAAACGATGAATCCAAACAGCTCATGAATAGACAATTACCGCAATTTATGACCAATTTTTAGTCCTTCCTGTTATAGACTAAAACGTCTTTTATTTTTGCGTACTCAGATGCTTCTTACGTCGAAAACAATCCTTTGAGCTCAGAAAACCATTGCAAAATATTGATTTTTGACCAGCTCTTTGATAAACCAGCTATATATCCGTGATCGGAAATAACCGAAAATCTTGGACTGTTTTCCTCCAAGAATTTTACCTTACGACCTAAATATATTTTCAATTGATACTGACAAAGAAGGTCTTGAAAAGGAAACTTTTGTATGTTGGCGCATTCGCCATTGTATTCAGAACACACTTTTCATTGAATGTTAGATTAATTCCTGATCATTACGACAAGAATTATCTACTTATGTGGCGAAGGATTGCAATTACAGAGAAACAGCATTATCCGCTGAAAAAAACCAGTAATTTATTTTTTAATTGAAGATGATTTGAAAGTATTTGCTGAAAAAAAAAACAGATTAATCAGTTAATAAGATCCGTTTTAGGTAGGTACCTGGTACCGCTGCGCAAAACTAATTACCGATATTAGAGCATAACTCATTGACGGTTCCGTAAACAAGTTCGGCAAAAAACCGTCAAATTCACCATCAGCGGCGCAATCCTGTAAATTTATTCATACAATGATGGTGAAAGCCCGATAATTTCAACGGTCTCATTGGTTAATAGTTGGTTGAAGATATTCGCGAGTTTTGTGTAAACTTTTGCCTAATCGATGACCGGTTAAATGTCCGCGGTGGCAATTGCAGGACTCTTGCAGAAGGCCTGGATCTCATTTGCGTACTTTTTTGGTTCCTTCAACAATATCATGGGAATGTCATCCAGTGAAACTTTTCTCCGGAATGTCTTTCAAATTTCCCATATTCTGTCCCCATCAAAGAGCTTTTGTGGTGTCTTGTGTTATTCTGACCTGAAATTTGAGTGACTTTCACCAAGAGCGCTTTTTCCGACGCTTTTGTTCCTGCATCTTTAGGCGTCGCTTCAGCAATGGTCAAGGTCTTGGGTACGGTCGTTCACTCAACGACCTTCCAAGGATCTTCGACGCGGCCGGATGTTGCTGGTTGGTTACTGCTCAGTGAAAGAGGTTTTGCATGCTTGAAATGCTCCAAGTGCATTGGGGAGCAATATTGGTGAGGGTTCGAACGAGTTTCAACTTGACTAGTCAAGGTCTAAGTACTTTTGTGGTTTTGTTCGTCTGGCAACAGTTCAATGATCAGTAACATTCAGTTTATCATTGAATTGTTATCTTGTTCATAATTCCCTGAAGCAGCCTAATAGATTTTAAAGTAGCATTGATGTAGCTGCACCTGACATTGATGGCAAATAATATTTTATTACTTCTCGTTTAATTATCCATAAAAACATTCGTCGCTTCTGAAGAAATATTCCATGTATAGTCGCTCTGGTTTCCTACCATCTAGCTATAAATAGAAGCGTATAATATCAGACATTCGACCGTAGCTACGCTTGTGTAGAAAAGACAGGCGTGTAATTTAAGAGGGCATATAAAAACACGAACCATCTATTAGTTCTGTTAGAGAGGCACGCTAATAATTACCCGATTTTTATTGTTTTTCCATCGGCCTAAGAAATTTTTTGCAGGTCACCTGGCGCCCGAACCATCAGCTTCTTTTTATTTTTTTCCCTCCGGTTCTGCTACACGGCACATAACGGTTGGCTAAGCGATTGAAGCCTTTCAATTTGATCGCAACATAATTGCTGCTGACGTTTTAAATGGTCAGTGTTTAAACGTGTTTTCTTTCTGGAAAGTTCTTTAAAGCGCAAACTAGTAGAGGCAAACTTACATGTAAAATGGTACAGAAGGATGGAACATCAGAATATTTGGCCCAGACAATTCAAAGGTTCGCGTTAGATTCAGAAGTGCTGCGTTTGAGAGATTTGAAAAATTTTAATATTGTGAATTACTTGCTTTTTGAGCAATTTTCTCGCATCTGAAGGGAGGAAACCGTCTTTAGTTCTTCGAGTTTTTCGGAATTTATGGATATGTTCAAAATGGTCTTCAAGGGCATAACTCTTAGATGCCTAAGAATGAGTTCGAGAATTCAACAAAATTCTCGGATTTGTTAAAAAATCTTAACTTTTCCCGAACTAATACAGAAGGCACATGCCGATCTTAAGGCGAGAAATAGGTGTAGCAGAATAATAAGAGAAAGACTAGAGATTACAGGGTTCCCAAAATTTCAAATTTCTAGATTATTAATATTCAAGATGATTGTGTTGATTGAAAAACATGGTGTTGAGGAAAAAGATAAGCTGTTTTTATGTAAAAAAGGTTATCAAAAGAAAATTAACGAAAAAATATAAGCGGAAACGATCTCAAAAAACTAAAATTATTTAGTTTCATTTAAACCCAGCAAAAAAACTAATATTTTTCGATAAATTAGCGGAAATGTTCGGTATTTTATCGATTTTGTAGGTCTAAAAATCCTTATTTTTTAAGTTGTTTGTTATATGCAGTGTGAACGTAAAGTATGAAACAAAAAAAAAGTGTACGAACACGTCAAACTAAATTTGTAAATTCGAACAATTTTCAATTGAAAAAATGTTTTTTGTATCTAATATTTTCTTTATACAATACGCAGACGACACGGCACTTATCGTACATGACAAAACTACTGAGAGAGCAGCTCAAAGACTCCAAACACTAACAAACAACACAATGACATGGTTTTATAAATGGAGATTAACACCAAACGCGTCAAAAAACCAATTCTGCTCACAAACCACAGACTCAACGCTGACTCCCCTACAATAACTGCAGACGGCCAAACGACACAACCAAAAAACGACGTAAAACACCTTGGAATCACAATTGACCACAAACTTAAATTCACTAAACACATACGAAACATCAGGACAGAAACAATAAAGAGAACAAAACACTTCCGATCACTAACCTACAAAGACAGAGGAATCAGCACAAATACCGCCACCAAAATATATAAAGCTATTTGTAGACCCTTGCTAGACTATGGACATATACTCATGACCAACGGAACAGAAAGGACAAAACGTTATATACAAACAACAGAACAAATTGCACTAAGACTAATAACACGAATAAGACACCCCCAAAACCCACTACACAACCCCTCCACCCAACTACTATACGAACGCACAAACATGACAAAGATTTCGGAAAGACTCATACATCTACAGACAAAATGGACAAACAACCCCTACAACTGGACCATACTGAATCCCCTTTGTCTTACAAGACCAACCAGACAATCCCGCTTCGGTTTCCCTACATCAACGCTACTCGAACGCTTACAATAGTAACTGACTACTGGGCAATAAAGCCAAGATCTCTGTTTGCCAGAATTAAAATTATTCAATTAGTAAGATAATTTTTACCTTTATTTTATTTTTTTATTGTTTAAATTAAGACTGCATGTACTAAACAAGGGCAGAAAGACCGATAGGTCGATAGCCTTTTTTTAGAAATAAAGATGTTTACTACTACTACTATTTTCTTTAAAAAACTATATTCTGCTCGTTTTTATTTCGGTTAATTTTTCCTTGTTGGCGAACCATAAAATATAAAATTATGAAATTTGATGTAAATGCTCATTTATTATCCTTCATTAATCACAATTTTTACATTTAAATACAAAAGAATCTTAACGACGCTGGAATGCACTATTGTCGAGTAAAATGGATTTTGAAAATTTGTTGCAAATTATTCCATTTGTTGGAAATTCCATTTATGTATTTTTTGTAACAAATGCGGTCAAAAAAAACAATGAAAACCAATTTTTGGGTCTCATCTTTCATAGGAGAATGTACTCATTTTTAAAGACAGACTCCGTTTAAAGATTTTGTTTATGCTTCTGGTTATTTAATATGGTTTTACGATCATTCAAGAACAGATTGCATATTGTTTTTAGTTACGCATAATTCACGACAATCAAGGTAAAAAAAATAATTTAATTCGAGGGAGAATTTCCAAGAAAATTATGTGAATTTGATAAAAGCTACAATTCATTTTAGAAGAATTTTTTGAAATGGCAGACAAAGGCTCACAAACTTTTGCGAATGCTAGGAAATTTACACCAATATTTTTTGTGAATTGTGTGTAAACTTCTTGCATTAGCAGGAGAGCTAGCTATAAAATGACAAATTTTCCAACATTTGTACCTTACGGATGTGAATAGTTTTTTTTTTGAACAGATTACAAGATCTACACAATCCATAAATACCATTCAACGCTCATCTACGGCACTAGTTTTTGCGGAATTTTTTTTAAAAACCTTGTAAAACTTGACTAGTTCGCTATAAAGCTGTATTAAATCGGCGAATCAACTTGGATGTGATGATGTAACAGCACGAATGTCGCCTTAATGAATTCCAGGGAATTCGATAAGTGGCCGTGGTTATGTAGGATAGTTGGCGCTTTCGAGAAATTTCGGCGGCCGAGAGATCCTTTATTTTTCACCATAATTAATCCAGGTGATTATTTGCAATCAGCTCGGGCTCGTTAAACTTAATCGATTGATCATTTCGATCAGACAGCTTTGATTAATTGGTGTCAGTGTCCGCGGTGTGTTGTCGATACGCAAAGCCCGGGCACTTTTCTTTTTCCTTCCCAATATGTCCCAATACTCATTAAACTGGATATCAGTGTGCAAATCTGTCAAGTCGTCGTTGATGATGTTGAAGAGGAACTTCCACTTTGTCCCACTGTACAACTTTCAACTTGTATCTCCGGATTTAATCTTAAGAACTCGTCAGAAACGATAATTCGTGGTTCCGTTACAAGCAACAGCAGACCCACTGTTGCTTCTGCCCGAAAATTCATTCCAGGCATTAATATATATATAGAATCTTTATTTCCCAATAGGCTATCGGCCCTCGGCCTTTCTGCCCTTGCATATATACATGTATTGGATTAATTAACTTAAACTATCTTAACTGTAAACTTTAAATTATTACAAAGCAAAAAAAAAATCTCTCTTCTATGTCATGTCTTTTCATCGTCTAGCAGGTTGGTTCAGTCGTGTTGGAAGTGTTCAAGTAGTGTTGTTGTTGGGAAGCGGAAGCGGGATTGTCTCGTTTGTCTCGTGAGGCAAAGGGGATTCAGTAGGGTCCAGTTGTAGGGACTGTTTTTTCATTTCGTTTGCAATTGGAGTTGTTTTTCTGTTATTCTCGTTATTTTTGTTCGTTCGTAGAGTAGTTGGTTTGAGGGGTTGTGTAGTTGCTTTTGAGGATGTCTTATTTTCGTTATTGATCTCAGGGCAATCTCTTCTGTTGTTTGAATGTGTTGTTTAGTTTTCCCAGATGCATTCGCTGTCAGTATATGTCCGTAGTCAAGCAGAGGTCTACATATTGATTGGTAAATTTTTGTGGCGGTCTTTGTACTGATTCCTTTGTCTTTGTACGTCAGTGATCGGAAGTGTTTTGTCCGTTGAATTATTTTTGTTCTTACGTTCTGTGCGTGTCTTGTAAATTTTAGTTTTTGGTCCAGTGTCATTCCTAGATATTTTGCCTCTTGTTTTGGTCTAATTCTGTTTCCGTCTGTTGTTATTGTTGGAGAGTCGTCTTTAATTTGGTGGTTTGGTAAAAGTAGTTGGTTTTTCGTGGCGTTTGGTGTAAGTTTCCATTTGTAAAACCAAGCAATTGTATGTCTGTTAGTGTTTGAAGTTTTTGTATTGCTTTTACTGTAGTTTTGTCGTGCACGATCAATGCAGTGTCGTCGGCGTATTGTAGTATGTAAGCAGATTTGTCAATGTGTCTTTTGTCGTGGAGACTGATTGTATATGTCGTGGCAGTATATATTGTAAAGAAGGGGTGATAGCGGGGATCCTTGTGGGAGTCCTTGTTCAGGGGAGAAAGCAAAGGAGATGGTGTTGTCTATGCGTACTTCTAGGTGTCTGTTTGTGAGTAGGTTTCTGATTGCGTGAATTATGTATTTGGCGGTTTTAAGCTGGTAAAGTTTATATAAAAGTCCTTTGTGCCAGACACTGTCAAAGGCCTTATTGATGTCCATGAAGAGACGTGCTGTTTTCTTGTTCGTGAGGTGAGTTGTTTGTATGTTGTTGGTTACGATAAAAAGTGGGTGAACAGTTGAGTGTTTAGGTTTAATTCCGAATTGGTATTGTGGTATGTGTTGTCCAGCTGATTGTTGCAGTCCATTTTTTATTATAGTTTCAAAAATTTTACTCAGTACAGGTAGTAGAGTGATAGGTCTGTAGTTTTGTGTTTGTGTATTGTCTAGTCCGGTTTTAGGAATTGGTATTATTATTCCTATTTTCCAGGTATTTGGTATCGTGTTAGTTTCAATACAGTTGTAGACATTAATAAATTTTGCAAATTGCTCCTTTTGCACCCGTGATCTGATGGAGAAATTGACGAATACCCCATTTATTTAATTACGAATTAAAGTCGAGCCTGGCGCCAGCCATGGGCGGAGCGTAAAAGAAAGCCGGCATTTTCATGATATTTGTTCGCAAGGCACAAATTTCATATTTTGGCTCAGAAGCAACTAATCAATAAAAGATTATTGAAAATCCACCAAGAAAAGTTCATAGAACATTGTTTGTTGGTACGCTACTGTTTTCGCAAGTGAAAAACTATGTCTTTAATGAGACTTTGGACCTGTGGGGCATTACAGAAAGCTGAAAAAGCTGTAATGTTAGTTATCAATACGGAGTGGAATGTGTGCTTTTTGCCAAGATGCCTCATTGAGCTATCATTACGTTCAGCTTGCCTACATTTTCTTATTATGCGGATGAAATCGAAAAAAAGGAGTCGTATGAAAGCTGCGTAGAGGTAGATAATCAAAAACTAATAGAACCATAATGGATTTGCAGCGGCATGTTCAGTAATTCCATTATTTCGCCACTTTGATTATCTTTTCTGGGAACGATTTTCTCCCTTTGCAAACGGATTAAAGCATTCGCAGAATTGAAGATTTAAAGGGAATCACTAAGGTGAAGAAATCAATTATATGGCTTTTGGTAATTTCCTTTGCGTCACTTCGACGGAATATACTTGTAATTATGATTAGCATATGGGTGCAACCAAATCAGGCTTCGTTATTGATAATCAGAAATACCTACAGCAGGTTTCACTGATTCTGCTCGTATCGTCATATCATGCTTAATGATTTGAAGATTTGATTAACATTTAGGTTTTTCCTAGTTGATTGGAATTATTTGGAAAAATGGACAGTTGCTGGAACTGAAGGAGTAGGCGACATTGTCCCAAGTAAAATTACAAAGGTTATTTGATGTCCCAATTTGTCAACGGTAATCTGCAGGTACCTCCTAAAAAATCGCCCAATGTCGAATTACATCATGGACAAAAATGATTAATTATTGGCCTGAGTAGATTTTTAATTCCTTTAGCTGGTTGAATTGTTGCTCTCTTGATAAAACTGGGATTTTTCAAAACCATTTTCAAAAATTTAATTGGAAAATGCTTCTAGTGGTTTCATGCGATTTCAAGTGATACTTGTTCTAAAAAGTTGACAAATAATAATACAAAACCTCTTAATACTTTCACTGTTATTATATGGATAATACTTTCCTCAACACTTATACCACTAATTAATAGCTGAATGCTTAATAACAGCACTCTGAATCTGTTGACCCCCTATTAGCATGCCTTATTATAATATAACGATTGGCCTTTCGTTTTTAGTAGTGTTTTCAATTCGTTTCTTCGCAAATTTCCTAGACTAGCATGCAATTTCGTACCAGAAGTCCAGTTTTCAGGCGCCAATATTTCGTTCGGAAAAATCAGTCGTGTAAAAGAGAAACGCGCTTTTCATCGCTGTTTACCAGGCAAATCTTAGATAATCTTTATGTTCCGAAATATTGCGGGCATTATATTTTACGTATATTTTCCTGACTGTACTTTAATTCATTTCAAATTAAAAATTCTATTCACAAATATATGGAGTAGCTATGGGGTCTCCCATAGCTGCAACAATTGCAAACCTTGTAATGGAAAGTCTGGAGAAAAACTAATACCTGATTTGAATTTTGAGTGTGGATTCTTTAAAAGATACGTGGATGACTGCATAATGTGCCTGCCAAACCAAAAAGTTCAATACACACTGGATAAGTTTAATGCGTTCCATGAGACCATTAAATTCACCATTGAGGAAGACAAAAACAGATCATTGAACTTTTTGGATATGACGGTTATATATGACGATAAGGGGGAAATAAAAACAAACTGGTACACAAAGGATGTGTGGTCTGGTAGATACTTGAATTACCAATCATATGCACCTGTACAATCTAAAAAAAGTGTTGTAACAGCTCTTACTGATAGAGCAATTAAATTGGCACATTATAGATACAGAACAAAAAATCTTCAAAAAATAAAAAAGATACTAATAATGAACAACTATCCCAAAGCTTTCTTCGAACCAATTATAAAACAAAGAATTAATAAAATCTACAATTCAAATAAATGGAACAACATAAATAATATAAATAAGAAAAAAGAAAGTGAAATCAAGTATGTATCATTACCGTACATATCAGAAATCAACACAAAAATAAAAAATGTTTTAAAACCACATAATATTACTATAGCGGAAAAAAACTAAAAACAACTTGGCAAAAGAATGTTTTACAAAATTTAAACCTAGAAGCGATAAGTTGGACACACCTAACGTAATATACAAGATTGACTGTTTGAACTGTGACAACACATACATAGGTCAAACGGCAATATTTAAAGAAAAGAATATACGAACATAAATATAGCTTAAGAAAGGTTAACGAAAATGGAACAGCATTAGCACAACATGCACAACAAAAGTTACATAGTTTTGATTTCGATAACACAAAAATATTAATCAATGAAAACAACTATAATAAGAGAAGAATCCATGAAATGATACAGATTAAAAAACATCAGAATGCAATGAATTTCAGATCAGACACAGACAATCTTAGCTCTGTGTATCATACACTAATTAAATGATCGCATGACTGATTGGACCAAGTAAATGAAGTATAAACACCTGATATTGAGGAATTGCAAAGCAATTCCTAGAATGCAAAGAAAAGGCGAAAGATAAACAGTTTTTTTTGTTTCGCTCGCTTGATATCGAGTAAAATATGGAAAATTCAGTGACCAGTCAAATGTGAAGGTAGAAACAACTATACGCGTAAGTTAAATTTAAATCTCTAAACAATAGATTCTAGTCTTTTCCCAGACATGTTTGTCCTGACTCATCACCTGAAAACCAATGTTCTTGATGTACTTTTTAATATGTGTGTGATTTGTATTTTAATATGTGAATTATGTGAAAGTTTTCTATTTAAATTGATGATAACTGTAAATATATATTTTAGACAAACTGATGATGGTGGAGAAAGACACCGAAACGTATTTGTAACATTTTAAATAATAAACAATAAAATTGACTGAAACCCAGGAATATTTTGAATTATATTTTACAAAGTTGCAAACCATTGCAACCATGCAACCAAAGTTCCCTGGCAGCTCCATTCCAAAAGACCCATAGTTTGTCACTTCCTTTTCGATAACCACACGAATTAGTATGTCCGGTCGAATACGTGTCCTGACATTGAGCGAGTTGTTGTCGGAACTTTTAACCGGGAAACACATAAAAAATCAAGTCAATGCACGGCTGAGGTCTGGTGAGAAATTAAATGGACAATATATACGAGCCGCGACAACCCCATAAAATTTTTAATACAGAAAACATGGTGTTGACACGATGTCCTCACTTTTCATTAAACTCGATTGAATTTAAATACAGTCCGATGATCCACAAGGTTGGGCGTAAATACCGGAAGTATTAATTATTGTTTTTATGTATTCAGTTTCATTTCCAATAACGTTCGTTTTTTTGAACGCATTTTATTGGGCAGTTTTACTAGAATTTGCAGATGTTATTTTTGTATTTAAGGCGGCAGATAAGTCATGGAAAAAAGTCAGATGAAAAACTGCCCTAAAAAAAGCAGCACCCAAAATTAATTTTTTTGGTCCCATCTAAGCGGCTGGAAATTGCAAGGCTCCTTTCGAGCGAGTTTTATTGGTTCAAAAATGTTTAAAATGGGGCTTTGCCTCAAAAACGGTTAAAGAGATCGGAACTGTCGTAATGAGCTTTTATGATGTCGTAATGAGCGGACCCGTTAGGGTTCGTCAAATATTCCTAATCTCAAGGATAAAAAGCAAAAATGTGTAACTTTCCAGAGTCCTCAATGGTTTAAACAGCCTCTATCTCCAAAACGATTCAAAATATCCAATTAGTTTTTAGGATCTTTTCGATAGCCCGTTTCAAGATCTATCCATCGCCGATTGCGTGTCATCCTGAAAATTCCTGACCTCTCAAGAGATAGAAGCAGCAATAAAAAAACGTAAACATGTAAAACAACTCATATCTCGGAAACGGTCGAAAACATCCATTTTTAACGGCGTTTTGAGGCCTATATTTTCCTTCTTAGGCGGGGAGCGAATTCCATGACCTCCATCGAGACTTTTTTTGGAAAATGTTTGAACATTTTCAATTACAGTGAAAGCTCCGATAAGCGGACAGTCACGGTTCCACAAAAAATGTCCGGTTTTACATTAAAGATATTTATTAAATAAAAATAAATATTTATTTTCAGCTTCTTTATTGTCTACATATGTTTTATAACATTTTTCAGCATAGAAACTTATTGTGCCGGTTTATTAACATATTCCAAAATACTAGTTTGGCGCGTTTTTTGAAATTTTTGTTGAATAATGCAATGTCGAAAATGGGTTTCAAGGTTTTTAAGATGTTGAAACGCTATAAAATCATCGCTTGAAAATATTTTTAAAAGGGAAATTGCATTTAAGGCATCATCATACGATTTTATGAGTGAAGCATTAGGTACAATTGTCAACGTTTCTTCTGATTCATCATCATCACTACTCATGGAAAGTTCAGTTGTTGAAAGGGCGGTGGTATCAGGATGAAACGTTTCCTCTTCAGTCTACACCATATGGTCCATGTTTACAAATCCTTCTGCTTTTTTTTTGCATGACGCATTAGTCCAGCTCATAGTGACAAAGGCAGCTCATCTGCTGGATTATAATCTTGAGGAATTTCTCCTTCTGTCTTCTTGAATCCAGCTTTTAAAAAGCAATTCTTGACTGTTGAAGAATTTACTTTATTCCGTGCCCTCTTTATGAATGAAATATAAAGCATAATACATTAATGGACTCTGACAGCTCAGACACAGACTTGGAAGAGTCAATGTTAGTTATAACAGGTTTTAGAATAAGATCTCTATAATAAAATTTGAAGTTCTTAATGATGCCTTGGTCCAAGGACTGACATATAAGAGTGGTGTTTGGGGGCAAGAATATAACTTTGACATTTTTCAGTTTCACCTCACGAGGATGGCATCCTGCGTTATCTAGAAATAAGAGCACTCTTCTTTTCTGAATCCCCATTTTTTTATCGACCTGAAACAACCACTCTAACATAATATCTTGAGTCATCCACGGTTTCTTGTTTGATTTCCAAATTGCTGGCAAATCTTGGATGGCAAAGTTTTTCAAAGCACGAGGGCGAGCTGATTTTCTTATGACTAATAAATCCTCCTTTTCACCAGCCATTGATGCGCAAAACAAAATCGTGAGTCTTTCTTTAGAGAACTCACCGCAGGTGCATTTCTCAGATTTGAATGTTAAACTTCTGTCTGGTAATACACGAAAGAAAAGTCCGGTGTCATCTGCGCTGAAAACGTCCTCCGGCTTGTAGCCAAGCAACATAGAAGGAAGGTTTTCCATAAATTGTTCTACCTTTTCTTGATCTACATCTGCCCCTTCACCCGAGACGCATTTAAAACTAATGTGATGCCGTTTTCGCCACTTTTGCAACCACCCGTCCGATGCGTTGAAGTTTGTGTAACCCGATTGCTTCGCCATATCCTTTGCCTTTGCTTTTACCAATGGCCCATAGATGGGAATGTTATAGTTTCGAGCTTTTGCAAACCACTCTAAACACTTTTTATCTATGTCAAGACCATCACTTTTTAGGAAACTCCCCTTTTGTGCGACATTGTCACCGTCAGAGACACAGAGAGAGAGTTATATTGATATCAGATTAAAAATAGAATTTTTGATTTTCTGCTACTCCTTAAAGACTTTGCTCTATTTGCAAAGTCAGAAACTTCACACAGAACTGCTCAATTTTACAAACTGCCAGCATTTGTTTTCAATCAAAATCCTTCAGATTTTTCGTTGAAATATCGCTTTTTACCATCATATTAATTTTTTTTAAACCTTTTGCTAATAAAGTCCATTGTTCAGGTTTTATTTAACTTTCTTTTCATAACAACACTTCAACCACTTCCTCATACCTGACCTTAACAGTTGGCCTCCCTATACATACTTGTTCGTTATCTACACCCATTATACAGTCGGTTAGGAATAGAATTAAAAGTTTAGAAGTGAGGTTGAGTAACACTAATTGATTTTTAAACAGTTTGTGCATGTTTAGCGTGGGATCTATATTAAAATCTATTCCCGGCAACAATTAAACCGTCTAAGGAAGTCACTTTGGAATTTAAGAAGGTTGGAGGTTATATCCGCATTTGAGACAATTTGTCTAATCCATTTGAATCGATTAGTGAAAATCGTTTGAAACAGAGTTTGTAATATGATTTTTCTCTGCTTAATTTTAAGCTCCAATGTGGATTTTTGACATACATTTTTAGAACTGAAACTTAATAATTCCACAAACGGTCAGCTTCGACCTCGTTGAAGGATACATTCTGTGTCTTACTCAATAGCTCATTAAGTCAAACGGAGTTAGTTTCGGATTGTAAATCAATAGGCTCACTGTTATGTTATTGTACTACATAATAATAATCATTCTGCATAAATTCTCGTGTCCCCGTTTTGCAAAGAAAACCGTATGGTCAAATTTAGGACGCTAGTTCGTTCTTTTTCTATAATTATATTATATAATTTATTCCGGTTAACGAAATGTGCAAACAAGGCTTCTAATACGGTTTTTTATTGGCAATTAAAATCGAATTGAAACATGAAAACAACAACAAGCTCAACCAGTCGATTCACGCATTGATCGTATGGATTGCACATTTGGTAACCGGGACTGGGAGCTTCCTGTAATTGGCATAAATAGGAAAACTTTTCGTTTTTTTTGCGAATGCAAATGAAGTAAATAAAGGCTTATGACCGAATGGAGCAAGTAGTGGCCAGTACGTTTGCCCGATTTAAATCTATTGATTTTACTTAATTAAATTGTAGCCCTGTTTCCCCCGTTCCTATAAACGGCTTTATAGGTTCCAATAATACGTTTGCTAGTTAAGTTGTTTGCAAGACATTCGGGGAGTTCTTCTTATTCTTCATTCTGTCGCTCCATCGTTTCCTGGGGCGCCCAACGTCACTTCGTCCCAATGGGGACTTGTCGCGAGCAATTCTCACAAGTCTGCGGTGGTCCATCCTGCTTATCTGCTCATTCCTTTCCTTCTTCCTGTTTGTTATCCAATCATTGATGTTCTTGACATCACAGGCTGTTCTGATAATTCTCGCTTCTCTATCTATCCAGCAGTGTCTTTCCGGTGATTCTACGGAGTATTTTCATCTCAGCTGTCTCTAGGAGTCTTTTGGTTTTCGCTGTTTCAGGCCTCTGGCTGGTTTCTGCGGTATATGTCATCACCGGCCTCACGACAGTTTTGTAGATCCTCGATTTAGTGTCCGTTCCCATACCCTTATTGCACCATATTATATTCAGGCAGCCAACCATTGTAGTTGCTTTTGTTGTTTGATCTCTCACCTCTGCCTCAAGATTCCCAAAGCCGGAAAGTTCTATGCCAAGGTAGTTAAATTTAAGTTTCTGCTCGATTACTTTACCATCAAGTTCGAGTTTGCATCTTAGAGGGGTTTTTGATTGAAGCACTTGGTTTTGGTCGGTGATATTTCCATATTTAGAGACTTGCCTGTCAGGTTGAATTGAGAGCGGCATCGTCAGCATAACACACTATTTTGATTTCTGCATCCCCCATTTTGTATCCCTTTAGCCCTCGAACACTTCGAACAATTTCTTCCATTATTAAATTGAAAAGGGTTAGACTCAGGGAGTCTCCCTGGCGAATACCGCTACCTGCTGGTATTGGTTCTGTGAAGTCTCCTTCTATTTGTGCTCGCTTTCATTGTTTGTCTATATATTCTCTTTAGTTTTCTATGGCTCTTTATGGTTATTCTGGGAGTTGATTAATTATAATTAGCTGTGGAATAATTTGCAAAAAAACGTTGTCTTGCATTTTTCGTCAGCTCGTAATCGCGAACTGTCGAAACAGTTTTCTCAATCGTTATTGACGAGAAATCAGTCGTGACTCCATTAAATCAATCTGTGAGAACGCATCTTAGATCTTATGGTAACCCCACCCGGCTCACCAAGAGCGACAATTGAATATCGGGCTTACCGCATACGAATACCCCGTCAGTTGTTGCACTCGTTTAACGTAGCGCGAACTTACCGAAATCCTGCGACGCCGAGTCAATAGAGTTTAGATCCCGCGAGTCGGACGGAACTGTGCTTGATTATTGATATAAATGAAAAGTTTCTTGTGATTACTATGTAACTGAGTGTCGGATATGCACACACTCACCGTGTAATTGACGTGTTTGACTAGGTATATATTATTTAAATGGAAACAAGTGTTCAAAAACGTTCATTTTGCTGCTGCATTATGTATTTTCTCATACGTTTGCGAATGTCCCAATTGTTGAGATGATTATTTTGAAAAAGTCCCCGTATTGTAGATGGGCAAATGTACTGGTTCGTTTCGATGGAGGATTCGTACAGTTATAGACAAAAACTGACCTAGTTTATCTTTTTGTCACCTGATGGTTTGTTCAACATGGCTAGTGAATTGTTAAGAGACCGGATGTGTGAAATCTGCTAAATGGAAACGAAATTCATTCGGTTTGAATCGATCGCTGTTTTCTATGTGTTTTTCGTTTGTTCCCAATCCAGGCTTGAGATTTTCAGATAGATTAACAGAGAAGTTTATTTGAATCGGGGGCCCTTAAGGGGCGATATAACACGTTTCAATGCAGTCACTCTCCCCTGTATAGCTAAATAATTTCCTGCAGAATTCCTGATGTCACTGAAACAGATTCAAGAATGCAATTCATCAATATTATCTGGGCGAAATGATTCGAATGTAAAGTTTGCACTGGGGTCATTTTTTGCCGTGCAACGATGATTTTTGGTGTGTCTTCTGAGGCAGATGCCCAATATCGGTTTGGTCTGTTTTATTGGTGGTTTTTTTGGCATTGATTTAGCCACACTCAAGAGAAATACTAAGCAGAATCTGCCGTGACGAAAACTTTAGTAATCCGTCGTTGTATAAATCAGCATTTACATAGTGATAGAAATCAAAGTTGACCTACTACTGGAGCCTAGTTTATGTTACATAAAATCGTTTCCATTGCTTACTTTCGACTTATTGCATTTTCAAAAGCACTACTTTTCGTATGATGCGATTGGTGGTGAAATGACCGGTTTACATACAACATCAAAAGGCTCAAGAATGTGGGTTTTTGGAATTGCCCGATTACGCATTTGGGGTTATTGGTAATAATCATTGGCTGTGTGGATTTTATGTGCGGTATAACACATTATAAAGTTTCAAAGAGTTCTGGACACATGGAATCCAAAAATGGTTCACTCGACAACTATTTTTTAATCAATTTATATACAGTGAATATATTTATATAAAAAATATTAAATCACACAATTTACGCACTAATCTCAAACACCCGGTATATGTTTTACACGGTGAGTCCCAGAAGTAATGTCTAAGTTCATTTAAAATTCAGGGGACTGGTTTTTGGGAAAGCTCGGACTTTTCAATTTTTTTGGAAATTTATTTATACCATATAGGGTGATCCAAAAATAAATTACAACCATCAATTTTTTTTTCAAATGGAAGCAACCGCTTTTTATTACAATTTTTAATGCTCTATCGAATTCTAAGTATGTTTCAGGTAACCTGTGCGACACATATACTCAACAGTTACCGAGAAATTTACGATTGCACCTATCAATAATTGATAGCGACGATTTCTTTCAGATTTCTGTTGTCCTGAAAAGGACCGGTTTATTTCAAGAAACAGAACAATCAAATTATATGCTCAAAAAGTTTACGGCTTGACAATGTCCGAGGCGATCAATGAACTCTTCTTGCATCTTGTTATTTTGGTAAATAATTGTTTCCACCTCGTAAATTCCTCGAGCCCTGTTGAGCTTAGGTATAGGACATATAGTTGAGCTTAGGTATATAGCTGATGCATACTTGGAATTCAAAGAAATTAAGTTGATGTTCGTAACTTATTTTTGGACCACTTTGTATAAATAAGTTGAGTATAAAAAATAGCATTTACGAATAAAAATTGAAGGGCCCGAGCTTTTTTCCGAAAAACCGTCCGCAGAATTTTAAATGAATTATTTCTAGTTCTGTACTGTATTAAAGATATACTTTGCGTTTGAGATTAGTGCGTGAATTGTGTTGATAAGAAATTCATAAAATTGAATATACAATTTTTTTTCACACATTCACATTTCACAGATTTTTTATATAAATATGACAAAAAGTGCATCTAAAAAGTTAGATGATCGATGGGAAACAATAATTTTGGTTTTGAATGGTGTTAGGGTATCCAACTTGACGGGCTTACTGAACGTGATATTGGCACCGTTTGCTGGAAAGGTGTCTTTAACCACCTGTTTCACTCAGAGAAAAAACGAATGACTTATGAAAACTAACGCCTAAACGAGTTTAATTACCTTCAATTCAACTCTTTAAACGAAATACTTACTTTTAGTCACTTTTACTACTTAGTTAAAAAGTCACCGCACCGCAATGTTTCTTTTTTTCTAATGGAACACCCTGTATCTTATTCAATAATTAAATTCTAATCCACGCTCTAAACAAATATCGTATAATTTAACACATTACATGTTTAAATTTAACCGTTTTGGAGATATCGAGTTGTCAAAAGTATGTTTTGATGTAATTCGCCACTGTTCATCAAGTTACACTGGCAAATTTAGGTACGAGCTTATCTCCATGAAACATTTCCTGAGAAATGGATGGTCGCAGGGGACAATTGAATGGCCAGCTCGGTCGCCCGATTTGACCCTACTTGACTTTTTTCTGTGCCGTCATATTAAAGATGCAGTTTTCAAAAACAGTCTACAAAATATTTAAGAGAGTTGCAAGATAGAATAAGTCACGAAATTGCTGGTATTCCTCCGAATATACTTCCAGATTCATTTGAAAATTTTGACACACTTTTAAAAACAAAATTTCATTTTAATCGTGGGAATCAATGAAACTATGTTGTTCATAAATTATCTTTTTCTTTCGCCAGTCCTATTTGTGCAAAATTTAAAATACTAAATCTTTAGCAACTCGAGTCGAGGAGAATTCAATTATTGACTAACATACAGGGGGTTCCACTAAAGAAAAAGGAACTTCGCTTTGCCGTAGCTTTTTGACTGCTCCTGTATACTAAAGTTTTCTTTATACACCTAAATAGACTGAAAAGAGCCTTTCAATTTTTGCCCAAATCATTTTATTCTAGCTGTCTTAGTTTAGGAAATAATCCAGCGTTTCCATACATAAAAGCGACCCTGTATAAAACTTGTGCAAGCAACTTCAGTTCTAAACATTTCAGTCTCTAACGAGTTTTTAACGGTTGATTTTCCTCGTATTTTCCAAGCAACTAGAACAAACTGGATATAATAAAGCAGAAATTATTTTCTATTTTCCATTAAAATCGAAGCTAAATTCAAATTCAGCAACTGTCGTTTTCACTGCGCTGTTCGGAAATTTGATCACGTAGTTTTAAGCTTGTCGAAAGAGTTTTACTTGAGTGAATTCGCCTTCTGCAATCCACTTGAATCAAGTGTATGATGAATTAACAATAGACGAGTACCTGCAAGGAAAAATCATATACGTTATCGCGGGTGAACAAACTCATTGAGTTAATTGGCCGAATATTTTCGCTTATCTGCCGTGCAGACAAAGGCTGCAAATGGAAACCGAAACAGGCACAGCTCTAGCTTGAAACTCTGTGTCGATGGAAAAAACTCCATCGGTCGCATGAAAATCGATAATAACGAGTCGAAGAGGTCTTTGGCATACAAAAACCGAAACAACATCCTTATAAATCAAGCAAATACTATCTCTTTGTGGTCAATGTTCGTGAAGAAGAGAAAAGAACGAGTCCATGGAAATAAAAAAGGAGTTTTAACCGGTACCCCGTTTTACTCGTTCATTATTCTGCGTCGTTCACGTCGAGTATCAGCTTTCTTAATTATTCTGCGGCAATTATGTCACTAAGTTGATTTTTCTCTTAGTCTTTTCGTGCGTAACACTTTTCGAGGCCGGTCGTTTTTTCACCCACCCTGATTTTTAAATAACACGAACTGAAACGAAGAAAAAAAAACAGTTTTTTCTTCCAAACCAATTATTATAACATCGAAGAGGCTAGAACTTCGAATGGTAGAAAGTCCCATCGCATCCTGCCTTATAAGCGGAGGCTGTCGAATGTCTAGATGAGGTAACGGGGCTTTTTCGCATAATGCCAATAAATTTGTCTCAGATCTCTGTCATCGATGTTGCTACTTGAACAAACTAGGAATTGACCATAAAAACCGCGTGTTACTTGTTCTGTGTGATTATACCAAGCTTATCGAGGTATCTGGTTTATTTGCTGAAGATTATCCATTTTCCTTTGAATAGATCGACTGTACAGAGTTCCGGCTAACATACATGTGTTCTAATTATATTGTATTTGTGCATTTTGCACTCACCAAAGAGGCTGCCAATGTAATTACTGAGACTTAAGACTTTTCTTTCCTTTTTCCGTTCTTTTGCTTTATTTCACAGATTAATAATTATAACAGTAATTCATTCAAACATTAACACGATTTCATATCGCTTTGGTTTGGAAGATGCAACGAAAAATTGAGGCAGATTGTTGCTGCAATTGCATTTTATTGCAATCGCACTATAAACAAGGAATTGCACAATGCGATTTAATTAATTCTTCCATGTGGGTAAACGACGGCAATAAGGAAGAACATACACACCAAATCATTCGGTTTTCAGTTGAAATTCGCTGGCACTTTCCATTTCATCTCAGTTTATTAAATTATTAACCATCCGAGCGCTTAATCAAGTCCTTTTGCGTGTTTAAATATGGGTAATTGGCGTTCATTACCAATGAATGAGCCAGCCCTGATTAATTTCTCTTTAATTAAATTTGCCCCTCAAGGAACGATTTTTATGCATGGGATTGTGGGCTATTTTCAGTGCTGTCGTGATCTCTCATATCCTCCTCCTTCAGATAACACCTTCCTTCGTTGTCACGAGTTGGTATTTCATTTTGCAACTGCTATGCATGAAGTAACTATTTGAATTTCTTCGGTCCTACACAGTCGCCAATCGTTAAAATTAAACATCTCTGATGCAAATTGATTTTTTCTGGGCCTTCAAGAGGTTTTTTTTGAGAGCACCGTTGTCGTTGTGCTTAAAGAAGTTACATTTCGTTGTGGGTGTTCAGGGATGTTTGAGCTGTAAACATGAATTTATCGTGATAATATTATTAATTTTATGTGATGCGAGGCCATTAAATAATGAATCGGAACAGTTCTGTCACAGATGTGCTGTTAAATGGTCATCAACTCCATATTGGATTAATGGCATTTTTATTATCATATCCCCAATAAAACGTTGTATCGCGAACTATGAATCATGTTTCAGAGTATTCATGAAGGCGCGTATTGTATGCAAATCGATTTTTTCATTTGGCGGATCGGCGCATGGAAGTTGATAATTTTACAGGCCGGAATCAGCATACACTCAGAGTTTGTCTTGTGTGTTTTATAACCTCAAACAAGTTGAGATTGTGCTTGAAATTGCGTATATTAACTAGAAAGTTGCGTGAGCAAAAAACATACCGTGAATTCGGCCGATTTAGAGTCTCCTCAAGAAAGGTAGACTCTATCAATGTTCGACATTGTTATACATGCTGAGACGGAAACTGTCTTGTATTTTATCTATTTTTAGAAACAAGGGTATCAGTTTTGGGACAGAGGGTCGAACGTCATGAATTTAATTGTTTAGGGTTTTTTTTTTCGTTTTTTTTTCGGTGAGGTTTGGGAAATGCTCTCTTACGCATACCCAGAGCTGATGTTCTGGCGCTCTGGGCTTTCTGGGACTCCAGCTTAGCTGTTTACCCACTAAACCCTTCCTCATCTCCCAAGTGGTATTTGGCCTAGCACCGCGGTCATTTCTGTCCTATTGTGCCTTCGTATTTTACTCCCTCATTATCCCTGTGTATTCAATGAATTCCAGAAGAATCTTGAGGGGGGTACGCATGACCTGGTCTGGTAGAACTTCATCTCCTCCCAGGAGTCTTCGTCTACCTGTTGCATATGACGTGCAGTGACACATAATATGTAGAGTAGTTTCAGTCCCATTCCTGAAGAGGTGTTTTTGCAGGGGGCGTGTCCTGTTAGAAAGACTACTATCCTCCTTATTTTTTGCCTTCTGAGATCTAGCAGTTCGTTTTTACGCACTGGTTGTGGAGGTCCCACCAACTGCCTTGCGGTAAGGAGTCGCGGTGTCTCCTCCCAGTACTTTTTATGCTCTTGGTACAAGGTTTTCTCAATTTTTTCTTCTCGGACAAACGTGCCAATTTCCTATTCTTCAAATGCGATTGCTCTTGTGTGTGTCAAACAGTTGTTGAACAGGAATTATTTGAAATAATTTGGACTTTCTTGACGTTGGCTTGTCTTTGGCCAGGCGAACGCAACAAGTTTCCATTCTTCGAATGCGGTTGCTTTTGTAGACAAGAGTCGTTGGGACGATTGGCACGATGAAGTCCAGATTGACTTCGGCCTGCATTTACGTAGTAAAATAGAGTGAATGTGTGGTCATACCAATGTATACCAGGGTCGTGTCATTATTCGATGCACGTAGCCATAGAGGATGGTAATAGTGTGTCGCCAATATTCATCAAGGTTGTCGATTAGGGCAAACATTCGCATTCGATGAAAGAAAGTACATGCAGCAGCAAAATGTCGATACCGAACGAAATCTTACACTTGCAGCTCTCTTAGTTTCTATGAAGAAATACCAAGGAGCTGCCAAACTGGATTTAATGTGTTGCCCAAAGGATGGTTAACGTATCAGGCGGAGTTGTCTGGTGTTTTAAGGACAACAGATGGATTCCTTTGCAACTGTCTTCGATAAGACTGCATGGGGTGTTGACCCAGTCCCATTGGGCGGCCATTACCGAATTTCTGGAACGGGTCGCCAACAAGCAACTGATTCTTCAAGACAATGGCTTCACCGAACTTACCGAGAAACACAAAGAACTCATGTTCAAAAATCAGCTGATCGGTAGCAAGCTGGAGTTTTGTAGTGATAATAATAATGTGATAAAATTGCCTGATAGCTTAGTGTCCGAGAGGAAGTCGAGTTTAGGTCAAATTCCTGAAGACAAGATCGTCGAGCAGCCGCGCAGGCCCTCGATGCCAGAACTCCGGTCAATCGATAGAGATAATTTATTTATTAATAATTTATTAAAATCACAATCTGATAACTCTAAAAAGACTGATAGGATATCTAAGGAAAACGACGAGTTGGTGCTGAAGCTCCTGAAAAAGTACTGCAAGTACAGCAAGGATGCTTGGATGATGATATTTTAAGTGCCATTGAGAAAATCGCCGATGAAAATGTAGCCCCAGATCCGCGTCCTCCTAGAGTAAGGAAAATGGGCTACGTGCCCAAAGAGGATAAAATCTATGAAAACGTCAATGAAATCATTTTGGACTCGTTGGAATTGGAGGACGATCGAAACGGGCATATTATTCGCTGGCTCAAGCAGCAGAACAGCCATGGAGGAACCTTTGCCGATATAATCCTACCATCCAGGCGACACTCATCTGTAGATTTCCCGGTTTCTTCGCCTACCGATAGCAGGAAGAGTAGCCTGGGTGAGCGGAAATCATCATCATCGGGCTTCGAGAGCCAAAGTCCAGCTTGACAACTCCATCGACTCCAGAGAGTCGCAAGTCCTCTTGGTGTGAAAGCACCGTGAACAGCAGGAAGAGCAGTGTCGGTTCGAACAGTTCGTGTTCGGAATGTGAGGAGTCGGACAGCCAGACTCAATGGCAAAAGTTCCTTAAAAGACATTTAAATTCGAAAAATTCAGAGAAGAGACTCAGAAAGCAATGGGAGGCATGGGCGCGGAATCGACGACGACTCAGTTTGCAAGTTGACCCTACCTGGACCGATCATTTAGAGTCGCAACAGTAAGTTTTCCAACCGATTAATCCGGTTTCTTTTCTTTGTGTTCTTTGTTGGTATTAATTGGCATCTGTGTTCGACTTTTGCATACAACAAAAGCGATTTTATGTTTAATGGTGCTTAAAATCAGTGAGTCACCTTTAGCATTCTGGTGTTGTAACAGGCGGCTTGAGACGTTTCGCCAACTGCACTAAACGGAAAAGACAAAGTACAATATCAGCTGTGGTCCAACAGTCGACGAGATTAATTAGTTTCGCGTTCATAAGGGGGTAATTGATTTTTCTTTCTCAGTGTGAACTGGAAGTTGCAGTTTGTGCAATTCGCCTTGAGCTAGAATCCACTCGATTGGGAGGGTCCTAGCGTTAGAAATCGATCGATTTTAAGTCAGATAAAGTTAAACTAGAAAACATGCGGGTTTTTTTCCTGAAATTAGAGAAATTTTGCAGTGAGTTCTTCTGCAAATGTCTTGGAAAAACGCTCGGAGCTGGAAATTTTCATTTTTCGGTGCCGGTTTTTTTATGGTTAATTTATTTACACAAAGTGATCCAAAAATAAATTACGACCATCAACTTCATTTTTCAAATGGAAGCTCCTGCTTTTTATTCTCCATCTCCAAGTTTGGGGCTTTTAAATATATTTAAAATTATTATATTTTAGTTTATTTAGTTTTTCGCTGTCGTTCTGAATATGGGCGCCGTTTCTAGCTGCAATTTTCGTGCTAATAGCAGGTGTTGCATACACTCCATTTTCAATAGTGGGTGTTTAAAACAAGTCACCATTCCAGTTCAGAAGCATTAAGAGGAATTATGTCATTTTGTACCTTCGCAAAATCAGTGCAAACCAATCGGCATTTTGTAATTTTGAAAGTGGAGGTGCTGCGAAATGTGGCGATTTCTATTTCGATTCTATAGGGTTTTACATAAGCAAACGAATTCGCAAATGTTATTTATTAGAAATGGAATGTATTTTTTACGGCGCCCGCTTGCGACCTTGTCTAGTGATCCGTTGAATTCCGCCAAATGTGACTAAATAATTTTTTATTGAATATTTGCGTAATTAAGATCCTTGAAAATGATTCGAATGCATTTGTGACTGAACTCAACCGATTACGGTTGCAAAATCCCGTTCTTTTTCAAATTATAATAATCAAAGTGAAATCATCCTTAACAGGTTTCTTCAGAAGAGCTAATTTTACCATTGTTTTAGCCATTTGATGTGAGCTTTATTACTTCTATTGTTTTAAGCCAAATGATCCCTTACGCTCGATAATAAATCTAAATAGCTATTGAAAACTAACTGGCTGGCTAAATTGGTATCGTAATGTGTGGCGAGTGTGATAAATACTAATTTTAATGGTTTCCAGCCCAATTTTGACACCGAAGCAGTAACATTGATTTAAATATTATGCACCAAGTAACTGGTAAATAGCACGTTTTTAAATGTTTTATAAACAAGTGTGGTCGGACATCGAACAGCATTTTTCACATAAATTAAATAAACACAATTTTAAAATAACATTCTAATCCTGGTTACTTTGATTTCACAAATATCTGCAAGAAACTGGCTGTACGCATTGATTGCAATCGTTTATCGTGCACTTGGCGCCACAGCTTGTCCATAATTCCGCCAGATAAAGCGGCATGAATCAAATTGCACTCGTTATAGGTCTGCAATTGAAGATAGTTTGATTGTGAGAAACATCCCTGACGACCAGCAGCCATAAATTCGATCTAAACCGCGATTAGACCACGAAGAGTTGACATGTTGAACCGGTCGGCGGTCTTCACTCTGTGACAGAAACATCGTGTCGTAATCGGGCTGCTTGTTATGTAAAATCTGTGTAATAAATTGGTAACCTGGTGAGACGTCCCCAGCAAATGGCACGAATTGTAGACGACGTTAAAAATAGCCTTAGCTGGTTAAACCGGCTTAGCGGATGCAAATTCTGCACATCCCACATTACTCAAGACTGCTTGGTTGATGAACTTGCTGAGCCATAAGGGCAATGGTGCATTGGGTAATCAGTAGGAACTCATTCGGTTCACGCGCATTTTTCGGGGTTTTTGACACTTTATCACTAAGAAAAAAAATAATTATCACTCTATAAATATTACATTTTTTTGTTTTCAACAATCTTCATCTGGGTTTCTCTGCATTATTAACCAGATCACGCACGTTTAATTGTTGCGTTAATGTGGTTCAATGAGAAAAGCCATTAGTAATTCAAAATTGACAGCGTTTTTCTTGAAAAACTATTTTTAGAATTCATGGAAAAAGTGCGTCCTTCTTCAACAACAGGAAAAGCGAATTTCCATAACGATTCTTTGCAGTTTAAGGAAATTTATTGCAGGAATGTCAATCGATTAGTTGAAGGCCTTATCAATCGCGATTCGATCGGAAAATGTGCAAAATATCTTTTGTAAAGCCAAATATCCACCTTAAATGTACCTAATAAAACAGTAATTATTCCGAAAACTAAAAAAAGTTTACAGAATGTAAGTGATTGATTAAAAATGCAGATGTTTTAAGAAAACGCACAAGTATTTTAATATGCAAAATCGATATCTTTTGCAACATGTGGTTTGGTCAGAAAGTTTACAGGATGCAAGTAATTGTATACGAGGTAATTTCATCCAGCGTTTTCTCTTCAACTTTTGGTCCATTTTTCGCACAGAGGTTTTTGGTTCGGAGGAGAAAAGCCAGTGTTTTTCTGCAAAATTCACCAAAACTTTCTAGGTTTTTTCACTTTTCAACAGCGGAGTTTTGGTTTGATTTTGGAATCTTCTCTTCATTGTTCTTCAGCAGGATTACTAAATTTACTAACTTGAAACAGAATTTCGTGTTTACTTTCGAGAAAATTGAGACAGTCGAGACAAAAACTTGCTAATAATGATGCAATGAAATCAGTCGATTTCAATTTGGAAAACCGTTACGCGTGTGATTGTCCGTCGAAGACCCGAAATAACATTCACTTATCTTTTCCTCGAGTATAATTGTTATTTGCTAGGTTTTGAGCAACAGACTAACGCATTCTTAGTCAGTATCTAAATCCCAATAAATTTTTGTGTTAGTATTAATACCAAGATTACCAAGTGGGTCATGGTTATCACTGGGGGTTTAGAGAACAACTTTTTTGCAAAAGCCTGCTAATTGGGGCTTTAGCTCTAGTTGCTTTTTTTGTTGAGAAATTGGCCTTTTGAAGAGTGCGCTTTTATGCCGACTTTGTGTACGTAGAACGTTATTGAAAAATGTTTACAACTTGAATACTCTTTGTTAGGCCTTAACGACCGTAAAAACTGCAAATTGCAAGCTCATAAAACAAAAGCGGATCAGCTGTGAACTTGAAACGAGCACGAATTCTGCTCGATTGTTTCAAGCTGTTTTACATTTTTAAGCTTGCAATTGGCCAATCACGTGAATTTGCTAAACCTTGCGCACGTTTTGCAATGTGTTCTAATTACCCTATCACCTTCACATGCGTTGTATTTTTTTCTGTTCAATATGTCGTGTTAATTATTCGTATACACCAAATGCATTGTTAAGAGCTGTTAACTGGCTGGAGTGTTGTGTGTCTCTGTTTTCAGATCTTGATGGATACAATGCCCACGTTTACTGTCTCTTTTTTGTGTTTTTTTTTTAATTTTTGATTTTTGTTTCTAGATGGTATTTTCGAAAAATAAAGCGAATCGAAGCCGAAAAGAAGCTTCTACTGCCCGAAAACGAGCATGGTGCTTTTTTGATCCGAGACTCCGAAAGTCGACACAATGATTATTCCTTATCCGGTAAGTACTTGTGTTGTTTACCGTTTAAAAAAAGTATATGGAATAATGTAAGTTTAAACGAAATGGTTTTGAAAGCTTTAAACCATCGTCAATAGTTTTATTGCTTATTTCGGGCTCAAAAGCAATCTCGGTCGTTTTAATTAAAAAATCGCCTCAAAGAGCCAATGAATCATTAAAAAGCCAATCAATTTTTCAATGTCAATAAACATATTAATAGGATTTTTTCATTGTTTCAAAGGGGTTTAAAAAAAACGTTTCGCTAGCATACATGGCTAGCATCTTCGGAGTGGTGCATGCACAGCACTTGTTACTTACTCGCCAATTATTGAAATGAAAGCTCAACCAATTAAAGTTGTAGAATTCTAGTGAATTTAAAAATGTATTAAGTAACATTTAATGTTTGATTTTTCAGTACGCGACGGTGATACAGTAAAACATTACCGCATTAGACAGCTTGATGAAGGCGGATTTTTCATTGCCCGTAGAACGACCTTCCGAACGCTACAAGAACTGGTCCAGCATTACAGTAACGATGCCGATGGACTTTGCGTCAATCTCTGCAAACCTTGTGTTCAGGTAAGTGTCTAGACCCCCTTTCGTGTGGTTATTAAAGTTAGACTTTATTGGCCTATTAGTTTGTTGCACATTCAAACAATCATAAAAGTTCTTTTTTTGTTGAAAGCCCAATCTAGATTTTATGATTGATCGTAACGCTGAACAACCCTAATGCTGGCTAAAACCACCCATATTGGCTAAGTTTAGCTGTAATTTTGTCTTATATGTATGCTTAATCTTGTATTCTTATATTATGCTTATCAGAACGATTTAGAGGTACGTGCGCTCGGCAAGATAGTAATAATCTTTTAGAAAGCCTATTCTTATTATTTCCGCAATTATTTCCAAAAGTATCTGCTGTGTTTATATGGTACTTTTATTGTTCGTAGTTTACAGTTCAGTAGGCATCCAACTTAATAGTGTATTATTAATTTGCATTCTTCCATTTTATTATTGTGATAGGCACGGTTTAACAGTTACCCATTATACAAGACACCGTCCTATCAAGTACGGTCATAATAAACTCTGTGTATTCGAGCTGCTAACGAACAACAATCCATAAGATTTACAAAAAAGCTCCAGCCATCCGCACACTTTCAGATTTAAAACTTGAAGTTTCACCCTTAAATTTACTTCCAATTGGCAAAACAATACATGATTCAATTGTATGTGATACGAAAAAAATCTAATTGCCTGATCGTAATTTTCAGGTTGAAAAGCCGCAACCGTTGGGACTTTCACATAGAACCCGCGACCAATGGGAGATCGAACGAACGTCGTTGAAGTTCCAACGCAAATTGGGACATGGACAGTTTGGTGAAGTATGGGAGGGTATGTGGAACAACACCACACCCGTTTGCTATCAAAACGCTCAAACCTGAAGCATGGATCCAAAGGTAGGACAATAGCCAACATGCCCAGACAAAGTGGACATGAAAAATTCCCTTACTTTGCTCTAGGACTTCCTTGCTGAGGCACAAATAATGAAGAAGCTGCGACACCCGAAACTGATTCAACTGTACGCGGTTTGTACTGTGGAAGAGCCGATCTTCATCATCACTGAACTAATGAAGAATGGTTCGCTTTTAGAGTACCTTCAAGGGAAAGGAAAAGGTAGAATGAAGCGCTTGCCACCAATTAAACTGAGTCTTAACCAGAATTTTATTTCAGTTCTTAAATTGCAACAGTTGATTGATATGGCGGCGCAAATAGCAGCCGGAATGGCGTATCTGGAAAACCAAAACTACATCCACAGGGATTTAGCTGCAAGAAACGTGCTGGTTGCTGAAAACAATATAGTGAAAATTGCCGATTTCGGATTGGCTCGACTAATAAAAGTAAGTTTTTTTGTTAAAAAAAAAGAGAAAGTTGATTCAAGCCAAGGTTCCTTGTATTCTAGGAAGACGAGTATGAAGCTAGAGTAGGAGCGAGATTCCCTATCAAATGGACTGCTCCTGAAGCAGCCAACTACAGCAAATTCTCAATAAAATCGGACGTTTGGTCTTTCGGTATTCTCCTAACCGAATTAGTAACTTACGGAAGAATCCCCTATCCAGGTGAGTTTGAAGGGCATACCACTTAGCAATGCTTATTAGCTATTGACGCAAAACTGTTCTTGAACGCCCTTATTCAATGCGATTTTATCCGGCAACCTCGACGCGTTTGTGCCGATGCAAAAACTGTAGTTTTCTCAAAGTTTGAATACGGAAGACCCATAAAAATAACGAAAAATGTTTAGAAATTTGTCTGAAGACTTGTTTTATCATGGTAAGCCAATCCCAAGCGGATTTTCAACATTCCTAATTTTTGTTTGAGATACATTTTTGTTTGAGATAATACTTGAGATTTTATTGCTGTTTTCTTTTGACGGTTTTATTTTGTAGGTATGACCAATGCCGAGGTTTTGCATCAAGTCGAGCATGGTTATCGAATGCCTGCCCCACCTAGTTGCCCGCCCCGGCTTTATGAGATCATGTTGGAATGCTGGCACCGCGACCCGCTCCGAAGACCCACTTTCGAAACGCTCCAATGGAAACTGGAGGATTTCTTTACAATGGAGGGTTCCGAGTATAAAGAAGCGTCAGCTTACTGAGGAATGGCCCACCCCCCAACCGATTGGTTGTGTAACACGTTGGAGTTGCACTACCATTAAAGGGAAGGGTGGTGGTCGAGATTTGCGAGTTTGATCTAGTGCATATTGGAATCAGAGTCGAATTTTTTGAAAGGCGATTAGTAGCAAAAGGAAATGACCCATTTAGAAATTACAGGCAGTACATTTTGGGAGACCAATGGAAACTGATAAAATCGGTGTTTTATGCAAGGCAGGGTTTGGTATGTGTGGTTATTAACTACCTTGTGCATGGTTTTCGAAATTGAAATTCTTCTAAAAATAATAGAGATTGATTTAATAAAACCCAATAGAACTTGGTAATTGAAGTAATTCAGCCAAGCTGTGTGGCTTGCCCGTTGACTTCAGAATTTTAGACAAATTATCAAACATTTGAGAAAACTCATTGGTTTCATATTTATTATTAATATATGAAGTCACTGAATTTACATTAATTTAGTAGGAACTAAATTTCAAATATCTGCACTTCACAAGTTTTAAATAGTTTGATTTGAGTCCTTATTCATTTGGGCTGGCAAAATAATTCATTTAAAACCAGTGTGTTACAAAACAACACAAAACTACATACCTTTTTCCGTATTATTGCCTTTCTTAACATGCGAATGAAGCAACGAAAACACCTAATTCCTGTAAAATCAACACTATGAACTAAGAAAAGCACGTATATGTTTTGCTACCAATCGTACTACTTCCACTTTTAACCTTTTAAATTCTAACACACATTCAATCTATTAATTTTTACATTATTTGTGTGTTGTCTTTTGTGGCTGATTTTTGGCCACGTGTCGTGGTTTATTTATTATATAAAAATATATTTATGTTATACAAATTCTACAAAAACCGTTGTCGGATGGTTTCCGAGCGGTTCGAACAATTGTATTCGCTAAAATGTGTATTTATAGAAAGCGATTTTGTATTCGACGGTGTTGTGAAAATGAGACAGATTTGGATTTGAAAGAAAAGGGGGTTGTTGTTTTATACTGTCTAACTGCACCCAACCATGCCAAATGGTAAAAAAAATTATTTGAGTTACTCTATCGCCGTGTTTTTATACATAAAGGCATCAAATGCGGTTTGACGCAATATTTCTAAAAAAATTTATACTTGGGTTTCAATAATTCTTTGAAGTGTAGTTAGACAATTTGCCGAAAAGTTACGTAACTTCGGCTTATTTGAGGTTTGACTTGGTCAGATTAAAATTGTGACCAACTTGTAAATCGCTTTACTACACAGACGCCATCTCAAACCTCTGTTGAGTGAGTTATTTTCCTCCGAATGGGACAGCTGTTCAACGTTGTGGTATTATTTCCATCATTTTAGCTGTTTCATGTACATAATCTTCGGTCTTTTAAAGTACTGAGCAACCTGTCCCGTATCCCTGAGGATATTTGAGTATTGTTACATAAGTTGTTCCTTGCTGGTTAAGCAATGTGGTTCTACGGTAGTTATTAATGATTGATTTTAAAATACATCACTGGTCAAAACCGAATTGTTTAACCAGAATGTGAACGACATGACTGGGCTTGTAGTGATCGATGTGTGCCGACGCACAAACACGTAGAACTGCCATTATCTTACTTACGGAGAGAATGTGGACCCTTCGTCCTCGTGTTTTTGACAGTCAATAGGTAAAATGCTTATTTACATTCCTACCTTTTATAAGAAGAGTAGCTCTTGCTAGTTGTCGTGGTTGTTTGGGGGGCATCGGTTGACTTTCAGCAACATATTTGGAATCTCTCTGGTTGAAATTCAACACGTTGCCTGTTTGGCATTTACATAACTCGTGTAAAAGAATCATTCGACGGTTGATGGCTGAACGTTTTGCTCAAACATTCTTTCAAAACGGCACTCTTTCAACACGTAATGTTATTTAATATAACGAGAACGTTGTTTATACGATTATAAACATATTATACGATATTTTTTGTATTATACACTGTAGTATACTAAAGTTAATAAATTTCATTAAACAATATGTGATGGTTTTTTTTTGTAGTTTTAATCTGTAGATTATATTAGCTAGAAGTAACTTCCTCATCCATGTGAACTAGTAAACAAGATTTGCATTAAATTACGTGTTTTCTTTTAAGCAAAAGGGGCAAAGGACAGGTTTGTATTTGTTGCTTTTAATTTCGGATGGATTTTAATAAAAAAACACCCGCGTATGCAACTTTCGTTTTTATATTTTAATGTTTAACAGGACATTCTTTTTCTATTTGGTACGTGTTCATCTTAGTTGGGTTTCGGGTGGCATCATTGCCTGAAATATGCAAAATATATTAAATCTACGTGATTGCAACTACAACAATACTATACAGTGTGTCCAGTATAAAATGATGTACATGGGGATATTGGAAACCGTTAGAGTTACAGGGTGGACCAAATGGGGAAAAAGTTGCGCAATCAAGTGCCTATAAATAATCTGTCATCAACTTCTTTGAACTCGGAATAGCAACGGATATACAGGGAAAAAAAGAAAAAAGTGCGTTTTATAAAATCCTTTATATCGTGTTTATTATAAAAGATACAATAACGAAATTTTCAGGGTTGGGGTAAGAAATAAGCGTGTCAAGTGTTTGTAATTAATTGTGTGTTTCAAAATGAATCACTTTTAAAATTATGAAAAATACGATATGTTGGAGAGTTTTATTCTCTGTCGTCGAAATGAAGCGAAAGCTGAAGAAATGTGTATTTAAATAAATTCCAGAAAGGCGACAACCTGGTAGAACTATGTTTAGGCGTCTGAAAGACAACCTTGTAGCTTACGGGAGTTTTGCTAAGGTAAAGAAAAACAAACTTCCAGACGAAAATAAAGAAAATTTGGTAATGCAAAGCGTGGTTGAGACACCTCGTACGTCTTTACGTACGTCAAATTGAAGCCACAACAGGTGTTGCGCGGGTCAATGGCGAATAGTATTTTAAAAGCGTCATTAATATCACCCCTATCGTGAACGGCCCTGCCAGGGACTCCAGAATGGCGATGCGATAGAAGAATGGCATTTTGTCAGTGGTTTATTCAAAGAAATAACGAGATACCAAACTTTTCCTTAAAAATCCTTTGGTCAGATGAGAGCCAATTTACTAAATGGGGACTATTTAATCGTAAAAAGACCGTTTTTTGGTCAAATGAAAATCCACGGCTAGTTAGTCAAGTTAGGTTGGATTTAACGTCTGGTTAGGTATTGTGGGTACCCACGTGATTGGACCATTTTTTTAATGAGAACTTAAATTCCGAGAGATATTTGAACCTCTTACAAACTAACGTAGCGGAAGCACTTATGGATGTTCCAGTAGCTACCCTGCAAAATCTTGTATTTCCAACAAGACGGCGCGCCGCCACATAATGGACGTATTATCACAGAATTTTTAAATCACGAATTTCCCAACAAGTCGATAGGCAACCTGGGACCAGTAAGATGGCCTGCGAGATCCCCTGACATAACACCGCTTGATTTTTTTGCATGGGGTTTCCTCAAAAATGTGGTATACTGTAGGTCATACGAAACCGAAGAGGAGCTGAGACACGCTGTTATAGAAGCTGTTAACAGAATTACCCCAGAAATGATCAGAAAATCCTGTGAAGCAGTAATGAGACGATGTATGTTGTGCGTGCGAGAAAACGGTGGCTTATTTGAACACCTACTTTAATCCTAAAAATGTTACTTGTTCTTTTGCAGTGTTCGATGTATGATCAATAATAATTTAAAGTAATAATTAATAGAAATATCAATGCCTACTACCATTAAATCTTAATTTTGTTAATTTTAATTATTTATCTTGACCGAACATAAACATGTTATACATGGCTGAAGAGCATATTTAAAGGGGAATTTAAAAATGCAGAAATTCAATATGGCGCCCATAAGAAAAACAAAAGTTGACTTCGGCCTCATTGAACATAGTGGGCCTAGATTATTTTTTACTTTATTTTCAAATTCACGCTCATTTCTTACCCCCACCCTGAAAATTTCGTTATTGTATCTTTTATAATAAACACGATATAAAAGATTTTATAAAACGCACTTTTTCCTTTTTTTCCCTGTATATCCGTTGCTATTCCCAGTTCAAAGAAGTTGATGACAGATTATTTCTAGGCACTTGATTATGCAACTTTTTCCCCATTTGGTCCACCCTGTAACTCTAACGGTTTCCAATATCCCCATGTACATCATTTCTTACTGGACACACTATATAATAAAATGAACTAAAATGCGCTGTTAACTCAATAACCTACCTAAATTAATATATTTTTTTAATTTCCAATAGTTCATTCCAATCGGATAAAATCTTTTGATTTTCCTTCAGAAGCTCATTTATATTGTTCTTCCTGCGCGACATTACGTTATGTATCTTCTGTCCTCGAATCTTTAAATCATTTACATGCTCTTTATAATGTTGCTGGTCGATTTTGAGAGCGTCTTGAAATTCTTGAAGTTCACTCCTCATCTGGTCAATGTCGCTTGTTAGTATCTCAATTTTTAAAAGATCCACCTGGACCGATGGGTACCACTCGTTGAACCGTCCGCATAACTGTCCATATTCGGTCACTACTTCAGACATCAAAATCGTTTTGAGTTTTTCCAATATTTGTTCAATTTGTCGTTTTGCAATTATGTATTCTGTCTGAGTGTTATAATAGTCGAACTTTTTCAAACAGTCCAAATTCTTTGGAATTGTTCCCTTAGAACATTCGCCCTGAAAGCATTATTGACTAATGGAATGCATACATATGAAAAGGGAAGAAGCTTTAATGCACACAATGGTTTTTTTCTGGATAAAATCGCCGACTCTTACAGTGTGGAAAAGAAATTTTTCAAGTTTTAACATGAAATGGAAACGAATTCAAAGAGATATAGATAAGATAGATAGATAAAAATTTATTGAACATTCCCATTAATAAAACTCACAAACAAAGTTAAAAAAAAAACATAACTCCCATGTCTAGCCAGATGTTCGGCCGGTTGCTCTTTGCCCATGATCTAAATAGGCGCGCTAAGTCGTCCATTACCTGGGCAGTGCCCTAACATGGACATTCCCGAGCTAGCCATACGCAGGACAACGTCAGGAGATAGTCTTGAAGTGGCGGTTTTGGTTTTATTCGAGGGGAATTCATTATGGAAAAAAGGTCTTCCTGAAGGGAAGCCAAAAACCCATTTTGCTTCGACCTTTAAGTTTGATACTGTCAGCCGTGGCGTTAACCTCAGGCAGTTTCAACTAGATGACCAAATCCATCCGCCCCCGCCCCGATCGGTGCAAGAACCAGCCAACACCAGCCAGAACGAGGCAGGACGAACCCGTCAAGTCACGTCATGTTGGATTTGTGCGTTTCCAGCCTGCTATAAACGACTGTCTGCAACTGGCAGGCAATGTTTGTTTGTCGTTACGTACTGTCAGGGACAAAATCCTCATAAAATATGGGAAGTCGCTGATACAGGGGATCATGGGTTGGGCGATCGTTTCCTCTTACTTGGGTGATATTTCGCGTGAGGACTGAGCCTTGCACTCCGCTATGATAAAATTTTTCAGCGATGGTACCTATATAGTCGGCTATATAGGCCATCCCTGTAGCTTCGTGCATTTCGGTTATTCTGGTGTATCTGTCAGCCGATAGGATGCCTCTTAGGACCTATTTTGGGTCCTTTGAACACGTCGTCTCGTGGAATCACAGACAGAGTGCCAGATAGGGGAGCCGTAGGTCAGTATGGGCCTTATGGTGGAGGTGTAGAGCAGAAGTTTGTTTTGAGGTGACAGAAATGAATTTGGCGCCAGAAGAGAGTACAACTTTCTTCGGGCCATGAAAGTCTTTTGTACAGCATAGTCAACATGCTTGTTGAAGTGAAGTCGGGCGTCTAGTTTGAATCCCAGGTATTTCACCTCTTTTACTGGCTGGATTGGAGTATTTTGCACCATGAGTGGCGATAGGATTTTATTGTTAGTAAATTTGCGCGAGAAGAATTCAAAGAGAAAATCCACACAAATTGCAATTTGTATAAAAGAAAATTTTAAATTCTAACTGATGAGTTTTTCACTGGTTTGAAGCAATAGTCACAAAACGACCCAACTTACGACTCTAACGACTAGCATTGAAAGCAAATGAATATTAAATGGAGTATTCCTCAATTTGTGTTGCTTCCACCTCATTCTTTTGTCTTAAAGTTTTACTATTTGAATACTTCCAATGGGTTTCTTTCCTTTAATATTAGTGCGCCCATAGCTTCTATATAAAGAATTTTCATTAAATTACCTTGTGTCTAATCGTGTGGTGGTCGGAAGTTTCAGATCAGCAGAAATCCTATTCCACTCTGTTTTGCTGTTGTTGATCACATACTTATCGTGCAATTTTACGATTGTCTGATTTGTAATATCTGATTCTGACAGGATTTTCTGGAAATCCTTTCTTGAAGGTGTTGTGCTACTGTAATTAGTCACTTCCAAACATTGTTTAATAAAGTCCGCAGTGAAACTGAGAAGATTGCATTTATCCCGCAAGTGTTGCGCTTGGTTCTCCAAGGTTTCAAAGGTGCGATTCATGAAGTTGCTTAAATGAGTAATGAGGTCATAAATCAGTTTTTCCTGCTGGCAGTGTTTAACTATGAGTCTTTCGATTGGTAACCAGCCCTGTCCGACGACATAGCTTTGTAAAAATCAGGCTTATGTACAGTTGAATCCATATCAGTTTTGGACTCGAAGCTATTCCATTGCGGGCATGTTATTTTTGCATACTTATGGCTGTATCAACCCTTGATAGTAAATACATTGGATCTTTCTTGGTTGTTGAAGGTACCCTCGAGTCCTGTAATAACTGCAGATCTGTAGAAAAGCATCTGATTTTCCGGAGCTAGTTCTGTTTGGTCACAGACGAGTTTTCTCAAATCTGTTAATGTTTCATTCGGTTTCAAGTACGCATTGATTAAGGAGACGTTATGAACGTAGAAAATATTCACCACTTTTCGCGATAGAATTTCATCAACTTTGCTGAAGAATGTTTCAAAGCTCCAACTCTTGGCAAGATCCTTCTCGAGCAAGCCAGCTATTAGTGGCGTAATCATCTTCTGTAGACCATTACTTAGTTGGCAACTCTCTGGCAAAGTGGAACTGTAGATAATTGGGCCATTTGGGGTGTTCTGCACACCGGAAATCACACCATCCGTCTAAAACTTTACGTTTTAATCCTGCTTGATGGAAAGTCTGGAATCAACTAACTTTTTCAGTTATAATTTTATACATTAAGGTTTTTTCCGCTCTACCATTGAAGGGATAAAATGGTATTTGCCCTGTGGCTACTTGGCACAAAGTGACCCCTATAGACCACAAATCCACTGCAGGGCAACACCCGCCCATACCAAATTCACCCAATACAGCTCGCTGGTACAAAGCAGGATGCACATATTCAAAAGTACCACAGTCAATTGTGTCAAATTGATCGTCGTCTTTTAACTGTCGCGCCGTCCCAAAGTCGATTAGTTTATAAACGGCAGTACCATCGTCTTTGAAACATCGCATTATATTACCTGGAATATTTAATTGGATTTCAGGCTTGCCATAAAAGAAACATTCTTACCTGGGTTCACGTCTCTATGGGCGATTTGGTTTTCTCGCAGGTATTTTATCCCGGCCGTCAAGTCCGATAGTACCGACAGGAAATCCTGCTCGCCCACCCCGCAGGCATACTTTGGACTCTGTAATATTCCACTCAAAGAGTTCCCATTGCAAAGCTCTGTTATGAGTACCGGGAATTTTTCCTTGATTTCACACTCAATGGCCAGGAGTTTTACGACGTTTTCATGCTCAATTTTTCTGCAATATTCATGGATTCACTTTATTGCATTTTAGCAAACTCGTAAATTGAGGCAGGTATTGAATGCCATATCTAACTACTATCCTTTAGTAGATAGAGTAAGGCTTTCGAGGCCAGTCCTTGAAACTGGTGAGTTTTTCGGGTTTTTATGCCGTCGTACCCGACGACAAAGTACCCGGGGCGAATCCATAGAACTAGTCTCGGAGCTATTTGAGGAGAGTACCGCAAATATCTTCAAAGCTTGTCGAAAGGCACCTACTTCCTGTGGAATGGAGACTTCTACGAACAAAAGGAAGGAGTAGCCATGGGCAGCCCACTCAGCCCGGTTGTAGCAAATGTCTTCATGGTGAAATTCGAGAAAACAGCTTTGAGAACCGCAACCCTTTAAACCGACTATCTGGTCTCGATATGTCGATGACACGTCCATGATATGGAGACATGGTCGCGATAACCTGGGACAAGTTTTTCAAACCACCTGAACAAACAACATCCAGAGATACAGAAGTTGAACAAAACCAACAGCTCGCTTTCCTGGAGGTCTTGGTATTTAGAAGCGGGAACCAATTGGAGCATCGGGTATATAGAAAAAGCCACCCACACGAACGGATACCTCCACAAGCTATCCAACCATCATCCGAGTCAAAACAAGGAGTCATCAAGACTCTCACGGATAGAACCTGGAAAATATGTGGAACACAGCACCTATCAGCGGAACTACAGCATTTAGCCGCTTTTCTTCAAAACGGATACTGTCAGATAGACATCAAAAGAGCAGCAAGGGTGGACCGTGCGGAAAAGAGTGAAGCCACTCAAAGAGCCTTTCTGCCTTTCATACCCAGAGTTACGGACAGAATTGGGAAGATTCTAGGGGAACATAATATAAAAACGATCTACAAGCCCACACCAAAGATCCAAGAATGTCTAAGGTCGGTTAAGGACAGAAGACCTTCGCCTCGCCACTGCAGGTGTCTACCGAATCCCATGCTCCTGTGGGAAGCGACTAGATAGGAACTACGAAGAGATCGGTTAAGACGAGGATCGAAGAACATCGACGAAATTGCAGATTGGGATATGTGCAGCGAGGGAGTGCACAGCATCAAATTTGCAGAAACTGAAGTCCTAGCCACAACAACAGGCTATCGCCCCCGGCTAATACGAAAAGCCATCGAAATACACAAGCACAGCGACAATTTAAACAGGAAAGAAGAGACAATGGCGCGAAACCGGATATGGTTTCCGGCACTCACAAACGCAAAAACGGCAAGGAAAGCAGGACAAGAAGAAGAACACAGGCGATGACTGCCCACGTCATCACAAACCACGTGACTTGCTACTTGCTGCAATACGCTGACGACACTACCTTTATCGCGTATGACAGAACGACCGCGAGAGCAGTGGACAAACTCCAGACACTAACAGGCACAGTAACAGCATGGTTCTACAAATGGAGACTCACACCAAATGCATAAAAAACCGACTGCTCCTCTCAAACCACCGAATTAAACCAGACTCTCCAAACATCACCTAGGACGGTCAAATAACCAAACCCACCGACAATGTGAAATACCTAGGAATAACAACGGACAATAAACTAAAATTCACAAAACACGTACAAAACATCAGAACAGATCTAACCAAGGGAGCAAAACACTTCCGCACACTTACTTACAAAAACGAGGGTATCAGCACCAAGACAGCAACTATCATATATAAAGCGATCTGCAGACCTCTAATAGACTACGCTCATAATTTAATCGCCAATGCTACTTACAAAACTAAACGGCATTTACAGACAACAGAACAGATAGCACTGAGACTGAAAACGAAGACCCGAGACCCAGCAAACCCATTACACAATCCATCAAACCGACTACTCTACGAAAGCACAAACTTGACAAGGATCTCGGAAAGACTACTCGTCTTGCAATCAAGATGGAAACACAACCCTCACAATCTGACCTTCCTGGACCCCCTCTGTTTAACAAGACCGACCAGAAAAACGCGTTTCCTCTTCCCAACCTGAACCCTATTGAAGCATATCTAGACATAAATTATATGCATATTTATTAATTACAGTATATACATAAGTTATTAATTTTCCATACAAAAACTTGTAATTAACCCAGCGCAGAAAGACCGATTGGTAGAAATAAAGATGTTTACTACTACTACTATATTTTCGTCTACAATCGGTTGTGGGTTTTCTTGTAAAAGTATGCCAGCAACCAAAAAAATTAAGAGTTTGATTCACCCACTATGGAATTTATAACTACCAATTTTAAAAATTAATTTGCAATAGTGACTTTATTGACCGTCACTTTATCCTTTCGGAATGTCTCAGGTTAGAGGGGCAGAATTTAGCGAATGAAGATTATATAAATTGAAGTCCTGACGATGATTCAAAGCACTATAACCTAATCGGTTTTCCTTAATTTTAATATTTTCCTCCTTAATTGAGTGCATGATAAAATTAATGGTTATTTCATTTGGCTCGACGAATGTTTTTAAAAATGAGTAAAGGAATGGCAAACTGCAGCTATTTCATTAGAGGCGATTTCTAAAGTCCGTTTTCCAATTTAGTTTTTTTTTATCAGGATTATCTTTTATCAACTTTTATCAACAAATATGTTTAATCTAAAGCAGTTTATGACTCATTAATAAACAACAAATAAATGTATGTTTGTGTAAAGTGTTCCTCTCTAACCTGTACGGTTTCCTTCAATTTCCTTGGCTTAATTTCATTTCAAGATGTTTTATAGGAAACTTCCGAGGTTTTGTAAAATGCCAACTGGTTTTAAAATGAACACTTTCTTAAAACTTTAAAGGCCCATTATTGAACAGAACAATGCTTAAAATTGGTATTTAAAAATAATTCTCTCTAGACACTCAAAAGAGAAAAAGTAGTTCTTATAGTGTTGCAGTTAATGTTTGTTTCAAATGAAATTATATTACGAACATACGAGCAAAATGATAAGTAAGACAATGAAATCTAGAAAAATCGGTTGCTCGCAACGCAGGTACTTCCCAAACTGCGTTCAACCTTCAATATGTTGCAGTGTTTTACTCATTTGCAATATTCTCATTCTTTAGTTTGAATTAAAATCCCTTTTAGCTAGAGTTTTTCACCCACCTTAAAATTTCCAATGCCCGCCTTGGCAATTTATTATTCTTAAATCTTTTAACTGGCAACACAGTCTCCAGTAAATTTATTTCTTCCTAAATATACCACACTGGTTGCTCCAGTTCCTAAAATATTTGTAGTCAGCCACACATAGTTCTCCGATTTATTAAGTTTTCATTTTTCTGGATTTTCAAGATGAATACTCAACTAAACTTCATCTGTAACGAGACTAATCAACCGCACGCACTGTTTGTAGAGTTTTCTGCCGATTTATATGCCATTTCTGCTACACAATTAAGATAAGACATGATAACGATTGGGGGAATATGGAGCAGGACGTTCCAGTTCATTTTTTTAATTACGATAAGGAATTTGCAGTAAAGTAAAAAATTTGGCAGAATTGCAATATTCAAAATGCATATTCTCACTGAAATTATGCAAATTGATATTGATGGTCGTAGCGAGCCTATTGCTTGGCCACTGCCATTTCCAGATTTTAAACCCATTGGACTTTTTTGTGTGGGGGCATTGCACCTACTTTTTTGAAGTTACTTGACCCTGAAGTGAGGAAAATTGAAAATAATTGTGAGTAGTAGTAAACATCTTTATTTCTAAAAAGGCTATCGACCTATCGGTCTTTCTGCGCTTATTTAATACATGTAGTCTTAATCTAAATAAAAAACAAATATGAAAATTCTCTTATTCTAGGTTTACAAAATTATTAAATAAAATTCCAATGACAAGAAAAAATTATTTTATTGTCCAGTAGTCAGTTGCGTTTGTAAGTGCTCGAGTAGCGTTGATGTAGGGAAACGGAAGCGGGATTGTCTGGTTGATCTTGTAAGACAAAGGGGATTCAGTATGGTCCAGTTGTAGGGGTTATTTGTCCATTTTGTCTGTAGATGTATGAGTCTTTCCGAGATCTTTGTCATGTTTGTGCGTTCGTATAGTAGTTGGGTGGGGGGGTTGTGCAGTGGGGTTTTGGAGGTGTCTTATTCGTGTTATTAGTCTTAGTGCAATTTGTTCTGTTGTTTGTGTATAACGTTTTATCCTTTCTGTTCCGTTGGTCATGAGTATATGTCCATAGTCTAGCAAGGGTCTACAAATCGCTTTATATATTTTGGTGGCGGTGTTTGTGCTAATTCCTCTGTCTTTGTAGGTTAGTGATCGGAAGTGTTTTGTTCTCTTTATTGTTTCTGCCCTGATGTTTCGTATGTGTTTAGTGAATTTAAGTTTGTGGTCAATTGTGATTCCAAGGTATTTTACGTCGTTTTTTGGTTGTGGTCGTTTGGCCGTCTGCAGTTATTGTAGGGGAGTCAGCGTTGAGTCTGTGGTTTGTGAGCAGAAGTTGGTTTTTTGACGCGTTTGGTGTTAGTCTCCATTTATAAACCATGTCATTGTGTCGTTTGTTAGTGTTGGAGTCTTTGAGCTGCTCTCTCAGTAGTTTTGTCATGTACAATAAGTGCCGTGTCGTCTGCGTATTGTAATATGTATGCCGATCTGTTGATTTGATTTTTGTCTGGTAAGTTGTAATTGTATATGTCATGGCAGTATATATTGTAGAGAAACGGTGAGAGCGGGGATCCTTGAGGGAGCCCTTGTTCAGGGGAAAAAGAAAATGACAGTGTTTTGTCAATTCGTACTTGTAGTTGTCTGTTTTCTAGTAAGTTCTTTATGGTGTGTAGTAGATATGTTGGTGTGTGTAGTTTGTATAGTAAGCCTCTATGCTCTCCAGTCCATTTTTGGGTATAGGGATTATTAAGTTTTTCCATGTTTCTGGGATTCTGCCATTTGTGATGCAGTTGTTCAATTCAGTTAGGATCAGTTTGTGTGTTTCTTGAGTTAGGCTTTTCAAGAGTTTTGCCTTAATTTGTGTGAGAGTTAATTTTAAGAGTGCGCTAGGGCTTCATCGTACTCTGTGTCTGTGATCAGTTTGTAGGTAATAATTGTGATTTTAAGCACTTTCATCGAAAGAAGCATTATTTCAATCGGTCACTTATTATATTAGCTTTAAATATTTTTGAGTGATTTCCTTTAATTAAGGTCCAAAACACGCACACGAAATGGAAATTATTTCAAGTATTCGACCCAAATTTTCTGATTTTTCACATGCAAAACTAAGAGTGTTCTCAATGACAAATTCGGGTAGAAAGTGATTCGCATTCTATTAGTTACTGCTAATTATGAAGCTGTGCATTTCTTCGGGGTTTCAAATGCAAATTTTTTACTTTCGATTGCGAGAACTTTTAGACTATTGAGATTAAAAACAACGTTTGCACCACACGATATAGTCTTCGGAGTATAAGCCTTCCCAATGAGTTTTTTTCGGTAATTCCATGTGCCAGTGCAATTTATTGAGTTAGACAATTATTATATTAAAGTAAATTTCGTTTTACCAGTTACAATAAGCAAGTGAAACGTGTAAATCAATATAAAGCACCATTCGGCAGATGTCTAATGTCCATTTCTGATTTTGACCCCGAATATTTTTTCAAATTTCAACGTCAGGCGCATTATTATTAATAATGAATATCCCATTCGCTTTCCAGCCGACAAGAAGACGCGCTCTTATATTGATAAAACCCTGAATAATCAAATCGAAAGTAAAGTGCAAGTGAAAACTATGGGATGCGATTAGCGAGATTTATTGGTTTAAAATAATCGGCTTAATTGATGATTATCTGAATGTCGTTAAAGTTGCTGAATTTTTCTGATAGTACTATAGGCAGAAATAAGAGAAAATCCAGATTACATTCACGAGCTGAAATAGTTGGTGCAATATGGCTGCTGTGTACATTATAATTTAAAAATAATTAATAACTTAATGATTGATTGAGCTGATTTCTACACTCATGTTCAATCTACAGAAAATACAACGTTGCAAAGAGAAATTGCGGTTTTAATTATTATTCATCTAACTGATGCATAATGAAGCTAAATACGATGCACCGATATGGACAAGGGACAATAGGGACATAATAATGTAGGTACACGTCTGCTTTTTCCGAAAGCAAACATTATTTTCGCAATAAATTCAATTCACTCCAATTTATTCCTGGCTTTCAGTCAATTTTATTGTTTATTATTTAAAATTTTACAAATACGTTTCGGTGTCTTTCTCCACCATCATCAGTTTGTGCGTATAGTTGTTTCTACCTTAACATTTAACTGGTCACAAAATATACGAAACAATAAATTCAATGTTGGCTCAAATTATCGCATTTTTATCTCTCTATTTTGTATGAAGCGCAAAAACACTCGTTGGAATTGTTACGTCACGCCCTCGAACAATTTGAAGTGTGCCTATGCTCTATTGTTCTGGTTCTCTAATTCGGGTACTGATCCGTTGGCCCGAAACCCGACTACGCGTCCTGAATCTTTCCGAGCACCGGGTTCTAAGTATCCGGATCTTGAAAACGAGCCGAATCTTTAAAATGACCCGACTCAGACTCAGAGGGCGTGACGTCATGCGATCTTTTTACTTTTATTATATTAAAAATCTATTTATCCCAATATTTATATTAATAATGGGTTACCTTTTAGAATCCTTTCAACATATATTTTCCTCTAACCATTTATTCTTTGATTCTTTTATACTGTCATCGTGCCTATTATAATTGACGACTTGTTATTATCGTTGATTTAAATTTACATAATTGGGAAGCTCCTTAGGTCGAACGGAGTCAAAAAACCGGCTTGTAGGCATTTTATTTTTTTGCCGAAAATTTCATGAATGAACCGAAAATGATCGTCATTTATTTAAATCTGTGTTCTATAATAAAAAGGAAATCTCAATCAACCGAAAGAGAATTTCAGCGGTTAACGAAAATAGAAGAACATATTTTAGACCAAAATTACACGAAAAAACATCCGTTTTTTTTGCCCGGCGACTGGAAGAATTAAAAATCTTCACGAAGACACCCAGTGTTAGAAGACCCTGGGTAGTGTTGTATTCTTACCAAGTAAAAAACCCCATTTTTGTACCACAAGTTTTCAGGAGTTTCCTTTAAAACTTGTAGTCCCCTCTAAGAATTTGTCACCTACGGCATCCGTATGACATAGCATCGCATTCTCTCCATGCTAGCTGCTTGCTAGCAACGGCATCTTATTAATTTAACGCCTTACTTATACATGCATGCTACTTACTACAAACACTACATTATTACCACACTTACAGCTTACGTCGTTTACTACCTGTTGCCCTAGTGGGCCAGCTGGTGCTTTGGCCTTTTTTTCCTGGGCCCCAGATCCTCAGGTGTGTAGTTCACTACGTTTCGCAGATGTTCGTTGGAGTGCCTTCCAGCTTTCTCGAAGTTTGCTTGCCGCTTTCCTTGTGAGAAACTCTTGAAGCGGCTCCCACTCCAGGTCCCTGTAGGTGTGGAAGTTCCTAACAAACCAGGGCGCATCTATGGCCATCCGCAGAAATTTGTTTCCTGTCGCCTGAAGTCTACTCAGGTGACACTCGGCTGCATATCCCCACGCGGTGGAGACATACGCCAGTGTCGGCCTGATTATGGTCTTGATGAGGAGTAGCTTGTTTCCTAATACACATCTGGCTTGTTCGATTGAGGAGTGGGTACAACTTGGCAGTTGTTGCTTTAACCTTGTCGATGGCTGTTTCGATATGTTTCTTCCAGGTCAGCTGCTTATCTAAAACAACACACATATATTTAATCTCACTTTCCCATTCGATATTTTCTCCCTCTATGGTGATCTTGCCATCGACCTTATCCTGCTTCCTGCCAATAAGTATGGCCTCGCACTTCTCTGCATTTATCTTCATATTCCACTTGATTATCCGCTGTTGTAGTTCGTCAATTGCAAGCTGGGGCGGTTGCCTGATGCAGTCCTTGTGCCATGAGGATGACAGAAGGGCCGTATCATCTGCAAAGAGAGCCAGGGTCGTGTTGGCAGGTCTTGGGATGTCGCTTGTGAAAATGTTGCACAGCAGTGGGGAGAGTACTGCTCCTTGCGGTAGTGCTTCTGGTTTCTGACCAGTGAGTTCCAACTTTGACGCTGAAGCTCCTTCTGCAATTGTAACTGACGATTAGCTGGCACAGTTTCTTGTTAATACCTGTTCCTTTCATTTTTGTAGATGAGACCGTCTCTTCACACCCTGTCGAACGCTCTTTCGATCATCCAGTCCGTCGTACTGGTTCATTTCGTTGGTGCATCTTTCTACTATCCTGAGCAGTTGGAGGTTCCGTGGAATGCTTTCTTCGGAATCCAAACTGTTTTGGCGGAAGCAGGTCGAGCTCGCTCGTTTCCTCCTTGGGTCTCTTCAGTATAAACCTTTCGGCTATTTTACTGAGAGCGGTCAACCGGCTGATGGGCCTCTAGTTTTGGGGGAAAGTCCTGTTTTTCTTAGACTTCGGGAGCACGATGACTTCCGAGTCCTTCCAGATGCTTAGGAAATGACCAGTTCTGAAAATGGCATTAATCAAGTTGTTCCGCATTTTGTTGGTAATTCCATCTCTCCCAAGGGCTTCCGTAGCTTTGGTTCTGCTGATGATGGCTGCAACTTCTGCTGGCGAAGTTAGAGCTTTTTGAAGAGTTGCTGGAAGCGCAATTGCAATGAAAAAAGACTTTTCTCATAAATCATTAAGCAGGTTTAATGGATTTAGAATCGACTAAGTAATAATTTTACGATTTTGAAAAAAAATAATTACAAGGCTGAATGCTAGAAGAAAAAAGGACGAAAACTGGATGCTAAAAATAAATAAACCACATCCAGTAAATGAGAATTGAAAATAAAAATTTAGTAATAATTTTCCATTGAGAGAGGGACTGATGTACTTAATGATTTATTCGGGAAATTTATATTTAAAAGAGCTTTACCTACCTCTTAAAGCCAGTATGCCCCTTTTCTATTGGATTTTGTTAATGTGTTATTTTCTACACTTATTTTTCTTATCGTGTTTAGCCACATTAATTGCAATTTGCGATGTTCCAATTTGTTTACTGTATTATTTTTCTAATCCATGCTCCTGTCTTCATTTTAATGGGTGTCATTATTCATGTTCATGTTGCTCAACCATATGCGAAAAGGAAAAGTGTTGGATTGTCACTTTTATGTTAATTGAGCGCCAGAAAACTTGTTAAAATTATTAGGTTCTCATTATAATATTATAGTAAACTAATTAGTGTCTTATTTAGATAAATGGCTGTTTGAAAGGAAAATCTGCCGCGTTAACGAGCAAAGAAACGAAACCAATACCGCAATTTATTGTGTTTTTTTTCAGTTGAGGTCTAAAAACTGAAAAGGGATTTTTAGTATAAGTCAACCAACCAATTCGTATTGTTGCAATATTAACAGTTGAATTTAAATTAGAAAAAACTGTTTAATTATTGTCAATTGCGATTTCTCGCACTGAAAACCGAAACCGTTCCACATAAGTACCGAATTTCCAATGACAAATTCAGCGATAGAAAGTACCATCAGCCATTAATCGAATCGTCCGTCAAAGACAAAGCAAATATTCCAATCAATAAAATCGTCCAGGTACGACCATAATGATGGATATTGTTTTTGTTATGCTAGTGACCCAATTTTGGGTTGGCTAATATCCGTGAACCCTAACGATTTAACATGTACGGCCTGCCAATGTTGAGAAAGTGCTTTCGTACATGATTTGCATAGGGAACAGGATGAATTATTTTTTGGTCTTATTTTTTTACTACGTGGAATGTACGTCTGATGATTTGTGTTTATGATCACAGCTTCCTTCTTTCGTCTGGGAAATTAGGCCTAGTCTAGTTTTCAAAGATTGATTGATTTTTTTTCCACATTTGATGTATCATTGTAAATATAATAAAATTAAAAGTGAAGTTTATTTACATTTATGTTTATTTAAAATATTCAAATATCGGTTTTTTTTCAAATTTACGTATGTTTTATGGCCAATTACGCAACTGCAAGACTTATTTTATTCTCGTTTGCTTCAGATTAACCAGGTGGATGCTCCTACCATTTTTGTGCCATCAATCAAGGAATCTAATGGGGAGTTTTGCGATTTTTGGTAAGTTTTATTGCTGAGAAACGGGTGAAACTTCTTGACCTAAATGGATGCATTTTGATCTTGGAGGTGCTGAAGAAATCAATTTCGTGCAAAATCTAAGCCAACTCATTTAGTGTAGGCAAGATGGGCAAAAAATGGGTTGTTTGTTCATCGGCGACCAACTGAATGTCATGCGAAGAAAGTAGCAAATCTAGAACGCTGCGGTCCACTTGTATCAGCTGAAACTGTAATTATTAGCGCCAAGTTTATTGTGGGTCTTCGATGGGAACTACTCACAACTTCCGCGCGATCCACCACAAAGTGAAATCATTCAGCGTTTAGCTGAAAGAAAGTGCCACTAATTTTTTCTTTCTGAAACTTCAAAGTCATTTTTTAACTGACGGGCACTACTGAAAAACGCAGCTCCTAATATGGCCAAATTACTCGCTGATGATAATAATAAGTCTTGATTTCCACCGCTCTCCATTGCGATTTCGCTATGGAAACCCCACCGACAATGCACCCAGCCGGCTTCTACCAAAACACAAGAAGTCGATGGCAGTCACCTGGTCGCGATTCTAACGAGATAACACGCCACAGAACCCAACGCAACAAGTACGTCCAGTTGATTGGACTTGCGGAAAATTCACGCACTTTGGATCGGTTTAAGTGATCTTTTTTTCTGGTGGCAGCCGAAGAATTGGTTTTAGTTCGAGGAATACGTTTAGAGTGTCCAGGGTAAGCGTGCAGATTGCTTCAGGAAAATATAGAGGTTTGAATGTTTTTCCAGTCGTGCGGTTTGCAATTATGAAGCTGAAATGAGTTTCAGGTTTAGGATTTTTTTGCATTTAATAGATGAAGTGTTGAGGGGAAGAGTGTCGGCAGGTTATTTGGAACGAGGTTCAGATATTTTTTGTAGTCATTGTTCTCATTGCAGAAGAAAAACACTTCAAAGAGGAGATGAAGTGAATTAACCATTAAGTTTGTACATTGAATGAGATTTGATTTGGCTGATAATTATCGTGTGAGTAGCTCTGGTTTGGTGCTTTCATACATCGCAACTACTCGTTTTTCATGTTTTCGTGCTTTTTTTTTTGGTGATTATTTTCAATTTTTGGGTAAAAAACCTGCACTTTTCCTAAGAGTTTGTGGCTGAAAATCAATCAACTTTTTCAAAGCTTCTTCCATCTAGGTCTTTAGACGCTTTAGTTAAATAACCTGTTCTTTAGGCATTTTGTGCGACAGAAAAACACAAAATTTTTTTGAAATTTTTATGCACCACTTTTGCCCAATTTAGCTCTTTATTGCTCTTCAAAGTAACCCAACTCCCAACCATTTTCTGACTGTATTAAATAATTTTTTAACTTTGCGAAAATCCGCAGCACAAGCTTCTGTTGATGGTAAGATTTTTACAAAATTGTCAACCAATAAAGCGTGTTTTTTGACAAAGAAAATGTTTCGGGACTAATTTTTCCCCCACAGACCCCAATTAACACCCCAGAAGTTTAGAAAGGTACACTTGGCTCGGCTGGATGCAGGGTGTTTTTCTAATTGTTTATGTTATTTGAAAGCAAATATTTCAGATTCTTAACTGGTGCATATAAACAAACAATATGGAGTTTCACATAAACACGTTTGATATTTTTCTTGCTTTTAGCCTTGTACAGAGGTATCTATTGCTCTGCACAATGATTATTATGAGCCAAAACCTGTTATGATTGCTATTATTTACAAACATGCCTCCATGAAAATGCTAGAACGTTTGGCCTCACGCTGCTTCCATTCTAATAGATTTATAATTTGTTGCTAATTGGTTCATTTGTTTTGAACTGTGCTTAAAAATTGCTTTGAACTGGTGATGCACTTTGAAAAAATTATCGAATTCAACTGCAATTAGTGTTAAGCTGCACTTTGTTAACTGGCTAATAACAATCAGCGATCGTAAATGTTATTAATTCCACGCAATTGTTCGGCATTTGAACGTGAATAGCATTCCACTTAACCCAGTTTCCCAAATTAATATGCAAGATCACTTTTGATTTCGAGTTTCGCTTTTAATAGATTTCTATTTGATTGGCATTTTTTGGTGTGCTTTAAGGCCTCGATTAATTGCCTTTTGTATGGTCGTTCTAATCGGACAAAGGCCGTATGGAGTCATATGAACATTACATTTTCTATACTGTAAACGCATATTTATCGTTTGATTTGCCGGGTTTCCTAATTTAATTGCTGATTGCAGAAATGTGTTTTAGGTGCGTAGGTCTATTGTTATGTCTTCAGTACGCAATATTTTCATCCGTCAGTTTGCCTAAAATGAGCTGAAGAACATTCGGGTACCAGTTGGAAAACACATAACTTTTCTAAAGTTGAAACTGATGAGTTTTTCGGGCTTTTAGGCTGTCGTGGAATAGAATTTCCAGGCAGGAATCTTCCAGGAGGCGACGGCCTAAAAGCACGAAAAACTCACCAGTTTCAATTGTTGTTTTGTTTGGAAATAAATGGAGTAGGTCACATTAGGTAGATTCCTCCAGTTAAGAATATGCGTCTGCCCTTAACTGACCTTAAGCAGTCTTGAAGCTTCGTATGCTTGCAAATGGATTTTTTTCGCGTTCTCCTAGCAGCCTTCCGGTGTTGTTTCGCTTTGTGTAGGTCTTTTTGTTGGGAGACAGTTGCCATCGACCTTATCCTGCTTCCTGCCAATAAGTATGGCCTCGCACTTCTCTGCATTTATCTTCATCTTCCACTTGATTAACCGCTGTTGTAGTTCGTCAATTGCAAGCTGGGGCTGTTGCCTGATGCAGTCCTTGTGCCATGAGGATGAGAGAAGGGCCGTATCATCTGCAAAGAGAGCCAGGGTCGTATTGGCAGGTCTTGAGATGTCGCTTGTGAAGATGTTGCACAGCAGTGGGGAGAGTACTGCTCCTTGCGGTAGTGCTTCTGGTTTCTGACCAGTGAGTTCCAACTTTGACGCTGAAGCTCCTTCTGCAATTGTAACTGACGATTAGCTGGCACAGTTTCTTGTTAATACCTGTTCCTTTCATCTTGTAGATGAGACCGTCTCCCCACACCCTGTCGAACGTTCTTTCGACATCCAGTGGTTCGGTACTGGTTCATTTCGTTGGTGCATCTTTCTACTATCCTGAGCAGTTGGAGTTCCGTGGAATGCTTTCTTCGGAATCCAAACTGTTCTGGCGGAAGCAGGTCGAGCTCGCTCGTTTCCTCCTTGAGTCTCTTCAGTATAACCCTTTCGGCTATTTTACTGAGAGCGGTCAACAGGCTGATGGGCCTCTAGTTTTGGGGGAAAGTCCTGTTTTTCTTAGGCTTCGGGAGCACGATGACTTCCGAGTCCTTCCAGATGTTTGGGAAATGACCAGTTCTGAAAATGACATTAATCAAGTTAGTTACAGCTGCCAGTCCTTTTCTCGGTAGGTTGTTCCGCATTTTGTTGGTAATTCCATCTCTCCCAGGGGCTTCCATAGCTTTGGTTTTGCTGATGATGGCTGCAACTTCTGCTGGCGAAGTTAGAGCTTTTTGAAGAATTGGTGAAACCGCAATTGCAATGAAAAAGGACTTTTCTCTTAAATCATTAAGCAGGTTTAATGGATCTTCTTACTTAGAATCGACTAAGTATTAATTTCACGATTTTGAAAAAAATTAATTACAAGGCTGAATGCTAGAAGAAAAAAGGACGAAAACTGAATGCTAAAAATAAATAAATCACATCCAGAAAATGAGAATTGAAAATAAAAATTTAGTAATAATTTTCCATTGAGAGAGGGACTGATGTACTTAATGATTTATTCGGGAAATTTATATTTAAAAGAGCTTTACCTACCTCTTAAAGCCAGTATGCCCCTTTTCTATTGGATTTTGTTAATGTGCTATTTAGCCACATTAATTGCAATTTGCGATGTTCCAATTTGTTTACTGTATTATTTTTCTAATCCATGCTCCTGTCTTCCTTTTAATGGGTGTCATTATCCATGTTCATGTTGCTCAACCATATGCGAAAAGGAAAAGTGTTGAATTGTCACTTTTATGTTAATTTCGCGCCCGAAAACTGTTAAGAAAAAACAGTTAAGAATATGCGTCTGTCCTTAACTGACCTTAAGCAGTCTTGAAGCTTCGTATGCTTGCAAATGGATTTTTTTCGCGTTCTCCTAGCAGCCTTCCGGTGTTGTTTCGCTTTGTGTAGGTCTTTTTGTTGGGAGACAGTTGCCATCGACCTTATCCTGCTTCCTGCCAATAAGTATGGCCTCGCACTTCTCTGCATTTATCTTCATCTTCCACTTGATTAACCGCTGTTGTAGTTCGTCAATTGCAAGCTGGGGCTGTTGCCTGATGCAGTCCTTGTGCCATGAGGATGAGAGAAGGGCCGTATCATCTGCAAAGAGAGCCAGGGTCGTATTGGCAGGTCTTGAGATGTCGCTTGTGAAGATGTTGCACAGCAGTGGGGAGAGTACTGCTCCTTGCGGTAGTGCTTCTGGTTTCTGACCAGTGAGTTCCAACTTTGACGCTGAAGCTCCTTCTGCAATTGTAACTGACGATTAGCTGGCACAGTTTCTTGTTAATACCTGTTCCTTTCATCTTGTAGATGAGACCGTCTCCCCACACCCTGTCGAACGTTCTTTCGACATCCAGTGGTTCGGTACTGGTTCATTTCGTTGGTGCATCTTTCTACTATCCTGAGCAGTTGGAGTTCCGTGGAATGCTTTCTTCGGAATCCAAACTGTTCTGGCGGAAGCAGGTCGAGCTCGCTCGTTTCCTCCTTGAGTCTCTTCAGTATAACCCTTTCGGCTATTTTACTGAGAGCGGTCAACAGGCTGATGGGCCTCTAGTTTTGGGGGAAAGTCCTGTTTTCTTAGGCTTCGGGAGCACGATGACTTCCGAGTCCTTCCAGATGTTTGGGAAATGACCAGTTCTGAAAATGACATTAATCAAGTTAGTTACAGCTGCCAGTCCTTTTCTCGGTAGGTTGTTCCGCATTTTGTTGGTAATTCCATCTCTCCCAGGGGCTTCCATAGCTTTGGTTTTGCTGATGATGGCTGCAACTTCTGCTGGCGAAGTTAGAGCTTTTTGAAGAATTGGTGAAACCGCAATTGCAATGAAAAAGGACTTTTCTCTTAAATCATTAAGCAGGTTTAATGGATCTTCTTACTTAGAATCGACTAAGTATTAATTTCACGATTTTGAAAAAAATTAATTACAAGGCTGAATGCTAGAAGAAAAAAGGACGAAAACTGAATGCTAAAAATAAATAAATCACATCCAGAAAATGAGAATTGAAAATAAAAATTTAGTAATAATTTTCCATTGAGAGAGGGACTGATGTACTTAATGATTTATTCGGGAAATTTATATTTAAAAGAGCTTTACCTACCTCTTAAAGCCAGTATGCCCCTTTTCTATTGGATTTTGTTAATGTGCTATTTAGCCACATTAATTGCAATTTGCGATGTTCCAATTTGTTTACTGTATTATTTTTCTAATCCATGCTCCTGTCTTCCTTTTAATGGGTGTCATTATCCATGTTCATGTTGCTCAACCATATGCGAAAAGGAAAAGTGTTGAATTGTCACTTTTATGTTAATTTCGCGCCCGAAAACTGTTAAGAAAAAACAGTTAAGAATATGCGTCTGTCCTTAACTGACCTTAAGCAGTCTTGAAGCTTCGTATGCTTGCAAATGAATTTTTTTTCGCGTTCTTCTAGCAGCCTTCCGGTGGTTTTTCGCTTGGTGTTGGTCTTTTTGTTGGGAAACAGTTCGATTCAACCATTTTCTTCATCTCCATAGGGAAATCCGTTCTAAATAAGTCTTCTCCTAGATGTTTTCATTCGGTTTCCAGAGGTTGCGGTCCGTCCGACCAAGCAAATGGTCGACTCCATGTTTTTTTAAAAAATTTTTCATTTTACAGAAGCTTAATTGAAATAAATGGATTTTTTGCGAAAGGAACTTTCTACTGCCAATTAATTTCCTTAAGTCGGATTTAGTTCTTCAAATCTGTCTTTAATTTCTGGTAATAAAATGAAATTTGCTTTGCACTCAAAAAAATCGATTTCCTCTTTGTTTAAAAGTCGAGAAGCGAAGTGATTGTGAAATCCACACTTTTTACCATTTAATTAATAATCGATCGAAAAAATGTTTGAAATTTATCAAACTTGGACAATGTAATTTCCGGTGATCGTCGAGTTAATGGCGTTATTAAAATGTTGCTTTTCCATGTCTTTAATCGAAAAAATGCATTGAGAATTAATTCCGAATCGCGACTTGAAGCGATTGCTTGGTCTTGACTTTCAATGGTTTTCATCAATTTTTGCGGCTTGTTCTACAACGTTCGTAATCGAGACTGTCATGGTTTACGCTTTTTTTCCCCAATTCGTGGGAATTGATAAATGAAGAAAGACGAAATTTGACTACAATTTTATTGTTTATTTTCAAAGATAAGCTATCTTTGAAAAAAACTTTATTTAAAAAATAATACAATTTACACGACTCGAATATAATGGTCTTAAAAACTATCATTTATTGACTGTCTTCGAGACTATCTAATGACTTCTTTTATGGTTAAATAATGCTGATTCTAGCAGAAACAATACTACGTATTTTTTATAGCACAATCACTTATGATCGAGAACAAAACGGAGAACAGTTTGTTCATTTATTTCTCGTTTGTTGCCTAGAGAAGTCGCAAATTTCACTAATTCATGCCCCACTAATGGCCAGTACACTGTTCTGTAGTATTATCTGAAAAAAATTATGGCCACTTCACTGTGCAAGGTCTTGAGGATCTATCAGGACATTATTGAAGATCCACCTGCTATCCGGTGTGAGGGAATCATTTGCTGAGGATGGAATGGACGAGCTGAAACAAACGTGGGAAACCAAACTGATGTCAAGTAAAGCGGTGCAGAATGATGTGGACGAGAAGATCAAGAAGCAAGAGATCATTTCCAATGGCTTTTCCAAGCCAGCCATGCCTCGATCGCTGCAAGGCCAGCAGTGCCAGTCCCGACCCACTGCACCTATTCAATCTATTATCGCGACTAAGATGGTTCCTATTCAGATCACTTTGCCGCATCAACCAGGAACTGAAGGCCAGAGAGTGCTGACAATACAGGTCCCAGCAACAGCTTTACAAGGAAACCAGCTACAGAAAGTCCTTACAGGCCCCGTTATAACAGCAACAATGGGCCTTCCGCCGGCCATCGCTTCCTCCCTATTACAGCGACATGTAAATGGCGCCTTTAGCAGCCAGCAACAGTCCGTGAATGTTATAAACAAGAACGTTGTGCAGACTGACGGGGCGGCCAGCGATTCAGACGATCAATTTGAAATTGAGATCTGCATGTCCAGGCCTGGAAAATCTGCGACAAAAGCCAAGTCAAGGAAAAAGAAGAAGACAAAGCCGGTAATAGCACAAGTGGATGGCTCTATGGATACCTCAGATGGCTCGGATGAAGAAAACGATGAACATGATTTGGACGATGATAAGGATGAAGGAGATCAGGAAATCGAAGATGAAGCCGATGAGGAAGAGCCGCTACAGATCTCTTCGATACATCCGTATCGATTGTGGTTTCATCAGTCAGAATGAATCAGAGCGGATATTCGGGCAAGGGACACTTAAAGCCATTAATTTTGTCCTAGTGATTAAATTAGGTAGTTTGATTAGGTTGTATTGGCAAACGGTTAGGAGACGGTAATTTGTGGTCGTCAAACCACGTGTTTCGTGATCTTTTTAAGTTTTATCGTGAACAATTTCAGACAAAGGTCCTGAGTAGGTATTTTGGCAGCATTCTTCTTCTTCTTCCTTTTTGTAAGGCATCTGCCTTGTTCTCTACTTTTGTAGAGTTGTATCTGGGATGATGAATTCCAGCTTTCATGCCAACGTATGGGTGGACGTCCAGGTGGTCTGCTGGATCTTGGGAGACCATCTCTTGCAATCTTCGGCAATCTGTTGTCGTCCATACGCTCAACCATCTCCATTCGCGACGTCTGTTTGGGGACCATCTTACTATGTCTTGGACATCGCAAAGTTCTCGGATGTCTTCGTTTCTTTTGTGGTCCCTTAGTGTGTAGCCTGCTATGGATCTTAGAGACCTCATCTCTGCTGTGCGGATGATACTTTTTGTTGTGGAGATTTCGGCTCTTGTTTCTACAGCGTAAGTCATAGCAGGACTCACACAGGTCTTATCTATGCGGACTATGCTTTTAATGGGCATGTGCTTGTTTTGCCATATTATATATCTAAGGAATCCTGATATTAAAGCTGCTTTGGTTGTTTGGGACGTTATGTCTTCTTGGAGGTCTCTGCTGCTCGTGATGTTGACGCCGGGATATTTGAAGCTCACAACCTGTTCTACTGGTTTATTGTATATAGCCAATTTACATCTTCTGGGCTCTTTTGAGATGGTTAGCACTTTTGATTTTGCTACCGATATCTTCATGTTGTATTTGGTAGCTGTCTTTTCGAACTGATAAAGCATTCTCTGCAGGTTGTCCTCACCCTCTGAGACCAGCACGGCATCGTCCGCGTGGCAAATTACTTTTAGATCTTTGTCCCCTAGTGAGTATCCCTTTCCAACCTTTTTTACTTCCGCAATAAGTTCGTCCATAATCAAGTTGAAGAGGATGGGGATTAGCTGGTGGCGCTTCAACGAATCCACTCTTCGGGCTTTGCACACGACCGCCCGAAATACCTGCCCATGTGAACCTGTTAACTTTTCTTTAATATTTAAATCATTTATTAAACAGTTTTTATTAACGTTGTGTCTTATTTTTCTTTCTTTGTCTCTGCGAAATTTGTCGTGTGGCATTTTACAATACAAAGCAATAGTTAAGGCGAGTGATCTTCATTCAGAAATCCTGATGAAATTTTCCCAAATAAAAAATCCCACTAAACAAAACAGCAAGAACTAATTGGAAATTTCTTAATTGTGGATCGATTATTGTGGCATTGAAACACAAATTTCATAATTCATTAAGAAACATCATACTGGAGTTGCATTTGTTGCAATTTTCATGGCTGTGTTATCTAATGAGCAATAAGGAACGAGTCAAGTATTCAGCTTCAACAAGCGCTCATTAAGGCAAAGACCAGCCGACATTAAGCAACCGCAATTAAGACTAACATAGTTCCACGTAAATGTGCCATAATGTTTCAGTTTTTCTGCTCTTTAGCTGTAAATATTATTCAAATTTTCGTTTCCGCGAAAAAACGTCTATTGTTCTACTGCTTTCTATCACATGAGGCCTAGTAAAATCGCAAATTGCAATGATACATATGTGGTTATCTCGATTAGTATTTTCCTCAATGTGATATAACGAAATTAACAATCTGTGAACACGGAAGAGATTGTGGGGGGAAATCAGTGCGTTGCTGAAATTAATACTTGCCATTGCCAAGCTGTCCGATGATCTATTTCCAGTTTCAGGAAGCTTTAATTGAAATGTATTCCACTGTTTTTTCCATTTAAATGTTCAATTTGCAATTCAATTACAGTTGGTTTGGTATAAGTGCGTGAACTTTCTACAAGCCACCAAAATGTTGCAGCTAAATCTTTAAATGAGTATAATAATAATAAACAATATTATTAATTTCGACAGCAGCGTGAAAGCATGAAACTTTTAAGACACGGTAATTAGTACGAACAACTTTGAGATAGAACGTAACATCGAGAAATGCCTTTGTATTCTAATTAATTCTCATGAGTTTCCCAACACATTTGCGCAAAACTCTTGTTATGTGCTCGTTTAATTAGGCGTGTTGCGCTTGTAAGAAAATCCAGCAGTTTTGTAACTGAAAATCCGATTTCTATCTGAAATATTGCTGAATATTTGCTTCAATAATATCGAATTAAGTGCGTCGATTTTAATGCTATCCTCTTTGACATGCTTTCTTCTTTCATTCAGAAGAAACATGCGATTGGATTGCGTTGAAACCACGTTAGCTTTTGAGTAGAAAGCTGCAAAAATTACAGGGCGCTGAAATTCAATGTATTAAGTTTTGGTTCATCTTTCTTCGTTTCATCGTTTCACGTTCTGATTGCGTTCTGTGTTTTGGTGTGTTCTGCTGCTTTGCATGACTTTACCGGTTTTAAGTGGGTGGTTCTGATGGGTCACCGAACTGCTTCAGTTCACATTAATTTTTTTCTTCACTAGTTTTATTTCCGTTTTAGTTCCTCAATGCATGTTATTTAATGTGGCTGAGAATTAATTAGAAGCTTTCTTTTAACAGTCAGTGTTTAGGTTACTCCACTTTCATTTAGGTTTTTTCATTTTTTGGTAAAAGACAAAGCTTCCATTCTTTCGTGAAATTCTGCGAAGCCCATTCACTCTATGCCCACGAAATCCACGCAACCACAAAAAAACCTACCAACTCCAGAAACAATCAATGGATTTTCTTAGGAAAGCGGAGATTCTCGACATGTGGAGACAAAGAAACCGGTTTCTTGGCTCTAAAGTACATAATTGTCATCAGCTTTTCATCTTCAAGAAAGGAAATGCAGCTCTTTCTTAAACTCATTTAAAAATTCGCCAAGAAGCGCCCAAACCTAGGAGCTTTTTATCCCAATTTTCTAGCAGTTTTGTTATTATTTCTGCACTTTTGAGACATCATGTATACGGGAGTTTATTCGAAAATAATTGATTGTGAATCAAATGAATTCATTATTATCAATAATTTAGTTCCCGTTTTATTTCCTTCATGCAGTTATTCAATGTGGTGAAGAATTAATTACAAGCTTTCTTTTGACAAAGTGCAATAATCAAGAATATTGTTCATGTCATTTCACTTTCAATTTAAACCGAATAATTGCTTCCTTAATATCGATTTTTTTCCTCTTGCAGAATATGCCGCCGGTGCGATGGAAACTATGCTGTTTTGGTAAGTGTTTATGAGAATTAAATTAAGTTTTAAATTTCGGGTTAAGAGCCCACTTTGTTCAATTTGGTAGGAGGAAATAAAATGAAATTTTTATTTTATTTGCCGCTTTACTAATTGAAGAAAATTATATGTTTAAACGCTGAACATTTCAACATTATTTTAAAGTTTCTTAAATTATTTTGCATCAGATGCGCTCAAATATCAGTTCCATTTGAATTTCTAAAAGTTTTTTGAAATTTTAACGTTTCAAAAGCTTTGTTTTGCCGAAAAAATTGCGAAAACTCATTTGAAAGTTGAAAATTTGAAAAACGTTATTATGATGGTTTCAGTGCTATTTTGTGCTACGAGCAACAAATTTTAACTAATCATGAAAATTAGTAACACTTGATTCCTTTTCTATTAATTAATTCAAAAGTTTTCAAAAGTAGAACATTTATTTATTTGAAAAGGTATTTTACTTCTTCATTTAAAAACGTTAATTTTTTGACATTTTTCTTCTACAGACTGAAAGTCTAGATTCTTATTGAAATTCATACCTTAAAGCCTCTATGGGCATAAAGAGCATTACAGAGTTAACGCCCTTTGGATTTTGGTTCCATCAGCCAGAAGAATATTTATTGCGGTCTTTAAAACATAGGGAGCCTTACCGTTTGTCATTTTTCTCTGTGAACAATTCATAAAAATTCTCGATTTCTTTATGAGAATTTTTTTAAAATTTTAAATGGCTTTTGACCGATTTTACTTACTACTCTGGTCATAACCAACTAATCTTGTCCTCGAAAGTGTCTATTTTTTTGTGGGAGATTTTTATTTTATCTCTGCGATGTTCCGTCTTCTTCTCGCCTGCAATTTTTCATTATTTTGACATAATCTATACATTCGTTACTTCAATCGAATTGCTCTTTCCATATGCTTAAGATCGGAATCGTTTAGATTCGAAAGGAGCTAAACCAACTGATTTCTTCCAGATTAGATCTTTATATCTTTTAATGTTTTTCAGTTAATCTGACAAACTAAGTAATGATTAAAAAGCACATTTCAAACTATGAGAATATTGCTAAAGATTCATAAAAAGAAAATAAAAGTTTTCCACTAATCGAGCTGCAAACCGTGCAAACTAGCGGGAGATATGCGGTTAAAATACGTTATTTGCAAGTACAAAAGGCATGTATTTGTTTATTGGCTCACTAAGTAATGAAAAAACAACCAAGTCTAATTGTTATGCATTACAAAAAATATCTTTTCCATTAATCTACGCTCCAACATCATGCAATATCCCTTAATTGTTTGGCTTGCCGGCAGAAAACTATACATTTCGTAGTTGTTTAATAAACCGTTAAGCCTGCCCGATTTGCAATTCCAACAAGTTATCAATAATAAACATTGTTGCATTATGGTTTCAATGAAATTGCATAATGGCGCGTTTTATTGCAATCGAAAACATGTTGATAAACGTTAGCGGATTCGATAATTGAAGGAAGAGAAAGGAGTCTTCGGACGGAAAATGGTCTTTACTCTAGTTGGATGTACCGGCAATGTTTTCATTTTTTTCCCGTGATTGATTGCTACAAATGATTTCCGCTTTTAATAATCTAATGTGTCTAGTGATTAGGGTCGGTTTCGCTCAGAAAGATTACTTGCTATGAATTTCTTCCAGCGGGTTTCTCGTTTCCCGATTTAATAGATATTTCAGGATGTTTAAAATGCGAAACTTTTTGTATTTACTTTCAACCGTTTTCTATTATCCGGTGTTTAGAGTTTTTTGCACATTTTTCAAAAAACGAGCAGATGTGTGAGAACGTTCACTTATCAATCCGTTCTTGCCGAATTGCAAAAAATCAGAAGAATGAGAGATTTTGTTGAAATGTCTCTCCTCTGCTGTGAAGAATATAAGCTACTGGGTGTTTTGGGTTCTTCTTCTTCTTCCTCGTACGTAGGACTCAGAAGTCCTGTGTTTTTCTTCAACTTCCTAGTCCCTGGGATGCTGATGTCCAGCTTTCGTACCATCGCTTCGGTGGTCTTCCATGGGAGTCTTGAGCTGTTAGGTTTTTGGTCGTTGGGGATTTTTGCCACTCGGGTCGTTCGGCCATTTCTCTCTACATGGTCTCCTCCACGCTCTTCTCCTTGCTCTGGTCCATCTTACAACATCCGAAACCTTACAGGTATCTCTAATTTCCTTACTCCTTTTCATATCGTATAGTGTGTGTCCTGTTATGGATCTTAGGACTCGCATTTCTGTTGTTCTTAGCAAGCGTTTGGTTGTTGTGTTTTCCGCTCTTGTTTCTGCGGCGTATGTCACCACTGGTCTCACGCACGTTTTGTAGATTCTGACTTTACTCCCTATACTCAAGTGGTTGTTTCTCCAGATGATGTTCGTAGTCACCCGATATTAGAGTCGGCTTTTGATGTTTTGAATTCCTTACTTCCTCCTTTAGAGTTCCTGTTACTTCGTGATGTTTGCTCCAAGATATTAAAGGTCATCACCTGTTTCTACACCTTTTATTGTAAACGGGCGAGTTTGCAATCTTCGGGGCTCTTTTGGAGTATAGTGAGTGATTGTGTTTCCTGGTAGATATTTCCACTTTATATTATTTGTAGTTTGTTCAAACTTATATAAGAGTCTTGTAGGTTGTCTTTCATCCTCGGAGACTATCACTCACTGCATCATCAGCGTAGCACATTATTTTATTTTTCTTCTTTCTGCATTTCCCATTCGATATCCCCTTCCAATCTGTTTTGTTTTTTGTAATGATTTCACTCATGATGAATGTTAAACAATATAGGGCTTAGGCTGCCTCCTTGTCTAACTTCCTTTTGTTTCTATTTTCTGCTTTTACGAGTGTGTGATTGCCGGTGTTAGCTTCTCTGATGATGGACACAATATTCTGCTGAATTTTCCTTCTTCTAGGAGTTTTACTTTATCAAATGCCTTGGGTAAGATTCTATGAAACACATGAACGCCGGTTTGTTGAATTCAATAGCTTTTCGGCTATTGGGCGGAGTATGAATCTGGCATCTATAGTGGATCTATTGTGTCCTGAAACCGTGCTGTTCCTCACATATTCCCGTGCTGGTCACTTCTTCCTGGCAATATTTTTGTCAACAGCTTCGAAACTGTGCTGAGAAGGGTGATTCCTCTATAGTTTTTGGGGTCTGTTTTCTCTCCTTTTTGAAGATTGGGATTGTTATGCTGTCCTTCCATTCTGAAGGTACCTTTTTTTGTAGATATAATATTTTATTGTAAAAATCTTTTAATTCACCCACGAGTGCATCCCCTCCATGTTTTGGGTTCAAAGCTACGATTTTTCAGAAAGTCTTACAATCCATCTTCACTTTAGAGCCTGACTGCCAAAATTTTAGAAAACTTGTTGGAGGTTTTTAAAAACTCCAACAAGAAGCTTTTTATGGAGTTTCAAAGGTGTTCAGATTCTTGATTTTATAAATGTTTCTTTGCTCATTTTAACCGATATTTTTCGTTTTTTTTGTCAAATCCTAAGCATTCTGTAACAGTTTAGTTACTGGTTCTCTCTTCTTCTAGGTTGAAAAGACGCAAATAATTAGAAACTTTCGCTGTTCCATTCATTATTGCAGATTTTTCGAAAATCAAACATTCTTCGCATATACTGGACGTAAATTAATATCAGCTTTCAAACCTTCTTCATTATAATAAATCGGAGAGATTTCTATTTTTTCATGCAAACTCGAATTATAGGAGATACATATGTTTCGTTCACATAAACCTACGCTTATTTACAAAAGTTTTCACTATTCAAACCTGCCGGATTTGCGTGTAAGGAGCAAGTGCGTCAAGACCAATTTAATATCAATTGTATGTGTCATTTGCATTTATGGTTATTCTTATACTACAACAGCATTTCACTTTTTTAAAGTTACGGACCGGGCGATTTTCGTTCAGGTAATAGCCGAGGCGGCCGCTCAACAGATGCAGGGAAGTCTTGAAGACTATTAACCTGGATTTTGATGTCGAACAGGTTCTGCCGGCATATCAGTTTAATACGCATACTTACCGGTTATTCTATTAGTGACAATTCCGTGTGCTTTAATGAACCATTTGGTTTCCTCAGGACTCAAGTTCCATGTCTTCGGATGGTTGGAGACCAATCGTTGGAAGTAGAAGACAAGAATCCGACTGGGCAAGGGGGAGACTCGGAAGTTAGACAGTATGCAAATCCAAGTCAGGCTTTTGATGTGGTGCCGGCGGATGTTGTAAATCTGGAAACTACCACTCTTCCTTATGGGCAGCAATCACTGCAAATTTTAGGGGCTCCCGTTAAGCACCACGGAAATTTTAAGGACAAGGAAAGGCAGGTAGGATTTTGCAAGCCTCAAAGCTTCTGTAGGTTTTCTCACCCCGTTGAATTTCCAGGCGCTTCCAAGCTGAAGCAGACTTACAAAACAGTCAGTCCATATTACATAACATCCGGGCAGGGTAATCAACAACTGAAGAAACTGCAAGCCATCAAAAAACCGCTGGCTGGTTCAAAACAAGCCGCGAAAAGCCCATCAGGGGACAAATGGTTTCCCATAGTACACGTAGTGAGATTTTTGTGCCTCCACCAATATCAAACACACCGGTAGATGGTCTTAGCTTCTTCCTAAAAGGGGGCGAAGTGGTTTCATTTTCCCCCGTCTGCAGGTTCCGGTGGATACTCCTTTATCAAGTCAAGCCCCCGCCAGCAACTTAAAAACCCGAGAAGCTCAAGGATTCGGACTTCTGAGCAATAATTTCGGCCAGAGTCAGCACTTGGAACTGGCCAGATTTCCGCTAACTGGTGGAAAGCAGCATTGTGCAAAGGCCCACGTACTTCTTGGCGAAGCCGGCGCAAAATGATGATTACTCCAGGAATTTGGTGCCTCCACCAGATCCAGAGCCCAACAAAAAGGCAAACAGGACACCAAGATCTCGCTTTATGCTTTCAAAGAAGGTCCATCTACGGATTCTTCAGCCCACGTTCATCAGTTTGGTGCCAGGCCTAATCAGTTTCTGCCACAAGTAAGCGTTGCCAGTGGATAGAATATTATTTGTGTGAAATATCCTGTTTCTGATCAATTTCTAAAAATTTCATTAGGTGGTGCCAACATACGAGTTTTCCAGTCATGCAGCAGCAGCAGCAACTGAAGCCGCAAACACTTAAAGAACAGGCTGTGATGTGCAAGTCACTAAGGAGAACTTGAAACAGTACACTCCAAGTGGAGCTCCAACTCCAGTCAACATTCGGTCCTATTCCCTCACGAAATAGCTTTCCCATTGGATTGTCGACTACAACTTCCAAAAGAGCAGCCCGTCGAACTCCCAAGTCCTCTCACTTACGAGGTAATGAATCCAGTCTGGGGAAGTCACTGGGTGCATTTGGCTTGTCGCTGCAGGTCACCGAGGGCAAATGGATCGACACGCCATCCCAACAGTACCAGTTCAGGCCGCAGGATGGATTCTTCCAGTTCCAGAATATTCGGCAGGCGCCTCCAAATGCCCGCCCAGGTCTGCTGTTCCAGGCCGAAGGCTCCACTCCTAGGCCGCCAGTTTTTCAGGCTCCTTTAGTGGATTTGAGTGTGCCAGCCTTCCTGCCCACCCCCTATAAAACGGAAGGGGCAGTTATTCCAACGTCGCCCACTCAAAGCGAGGCTGCCACTGTGTTTGCCCAAGTCAGCAACAAGATGAATAAGTACCGAAACAATGCTATGCAGGACAACCCATTGTTCTTTGATATCAAGGATGTTTCCACTCACTATCCGATTTTGGGCAAGCCGGAAGTGCAATCAGAGGGTGAGCAATTGTTGTTTAATTAATTTGTCTCAGTTTTCTTTCACTGTTCTGAATCTTCTCTGAGACACTTCTTAATTTTTTACTGCTGCAGATTATAGACAATACTCTTCCTCATAATTATTTGGCACTTCTTTATCGCCCTTGACCATCCTCATTAGCTTCTTGTTCACTTCTCTTCATTGGTTGCCAAAGTCATTCCACCTTCCTTTATAGCATCACAAACCAATTTTAATTCGAAACCTCCATGGTTCATCAGTGTTCTTATCCTCCAGATGGCACTGATTATCCCGTGGGACTAAAAGAAACCGGCGAAATATCCAACGAAATCACAACGACTCAAAAGGAGCGTGTGAGACGTCCAACCAAACACCCCGTAACTCAACCAACGTCGACCCGAGACCCGACCAAGGCCCGTATAACCAATCGGCGTAAACCAAGGCCCCGAAAGCCCTCAACCACCACTACCGAAGCTCCGATTGCTGAGACTTACGAGCCGATAAAATCCCATGAAAATGTCGAGGAAGCTCCTATTGAGGTGGAGCGACCCCTGAGAAGGCGAAGACCTAAACCTACAGCGTATCGACAGCAGGAAGTCCAAGTGCATGCGGAGCAGGAGCCCATTCGAGCCAGAAAAAGATGCTGAGGATGGAACCGGCTACTAGACAAAGAGGTAAGTGAGACTTAAAAAATGCGCTTTAAGGTATATCTGTTGCGACATGAGACTAGGAAGTCGTCTAGTTTAAAATATATTTTCTCTGCGCTCTTATAAAGTAAAAAAAGCTATTGAAATTATGATCAGGCCGACATCGTCAGCGTAACAGGCAATCTACCGAAGCTACTCAAGAAAGCGGCTGAGGCCAGCGCACGAAAACATCAAACAAAAACACTTTGTTGAAGAAATCACCGAAACGCCCTGTGCGAACAGCAACAATTATCGTTTGAAAACGACGCACAAAACTATTACTCGCAGGAATCGGCACAGTTTAGCGAAAAATGGTCAAAGGTTTGAAACTGAAGTGCCCTCTAGACAGTATGAGTCTGTTCAAGAGCAGCCGATTCAGCAGGAAAACAAGCCGTTTATTGAGGAAATACATACGGCTACTGAGAACACCAGAGCTCCAGAGCTGGAACCGAACACCCGACTTCATTTGCCGGAAAATGAAGTTGACTTCACTACTTCCGCTCAAGTGATTCCGGATGTAGAAGAGTTCGCCAGTACAACGCTGCAGCCGACAACGACGATGGAAGTCAGCACAGTTAAATCGACAAGAATCCGACGACCCATCAAGTACGATAACTCAAACAGGCCCAGATTTAGCGTGAAAGAATACAGGCAGAGGCTGAACCAGCATACTTCCACTACAACTCCAAGTACAACCACCCAGGCTAGGACTGGTTCGGATAATTTGAGGCTGAGGTTCCCTAGTAGGTTGAGAACGAGACCTTCGCCCACCACTGCTAGTAGCCGGGTGGATGAAGACGTTACCGATGAAACCACCACTACGCCAATGAGGAGCAGGTTCAAACCGAAGGAGCCCAGGCATGAAACCACCACTCCAGAGTCTAATGGGATTATAACCGAAAAATCCATCAAAGCTGTGAATACCAGGCTAAGGCCCTTTGGCAGAACCAAGCCGATGAGTGAAACTACAACCCCAGCCTCTAAAGTTTCAATCCGCCCCAACTTGTTCTCCGCTAGAAGACGAGCCGGATACCCGAGCTTGAAAAGCAGAATCCATAACAAGAAAAATGACATTGATGAAGAGAATGCGATTGAAACTACCACAAGAGTGGAAAGCGAGGCGGAGGGTGTGGATCCGCTCAGCGCAGCTGAGTCAGCCACTACAGAACTTTCAACATCCACAACAGATGCAGCTGAAGTAGAAAACGCATCTACCGAGGTAGCAATTGAAGAGAACATAACTGAGGATATTATGAAGACTGACGATTATTTCCAGTCACAAAGAGTGTCCGACTTAACGTCCTCGTTTAAAGACTATGACAAGCCGGGCATATTTAACTCAGTAGCGCCCACAAGCAGGAGTATTCCCAATTATTTCACCATATCGACAGACGATCCCATATTGCCCATCGAGGCCTTTTTCCCCAGTTTGAAGGAAAAGCCGAAGATGCGATAATCGTCAGTTGGAAGCGTTGGGAAAGTGTACATAGAGAAAAATAACATCCCGATAGTATTTTTATTTAAGAACGTGCCTAGTTTTACGCGGTATTTTCGATATGAACCGAAAAAAGAGCTGTTATAACGAAAATACCCTGAAATTGGACATCAAAGAACTTTCTAGTTGTTTTTGGTGTGATGGAGAACAAATCAACTTTAGTGTGTATAATTAATTTTAGGTTTAGTAATTAGGCAAAACCATTGTTTCGCAACTTGTCATTATTTATTCAAAGTCCATACCAAATGAATCACGTGCAATTTTGTATAAAAAATTATTTATTTTTTTAGGTGTTTAAGTTGTTTTTTCTTTTTGGTTTCTTTATTGAGCTCATTGGGACTGAAACTGTTATTGTTTATGTAATATATTATTTCACAGTAATAACGTGTTTTATTCAAGACACTGTGAGGTTTTCGCAGGAGAATTTCTAAAGAAAAAGTGCCGAGTAGAAGATGCAATTTTACTAATTGTATTTCTTCGCTGGTGGGACGTGCTTACAAAAAACGCAGTAAAGAAAAGACAGACAAAACAGTAAAGAAAAGGTTGAAACAAACTAAAGAGTTTTAATAAAATTTAGTTTTAATTAACAGTTAAATAATACAAAAGCAGTACATACAGAATATACGCACGAAGACGAGCGTTTCGTACTGGCGATTACAAAACACTGTCCCGATCACGTTTAAATGGTAATCACACTTTCGCAATTGCTAGATAGAACTAGAAAACTCGTTTAGAAATAAAATTACAATAGCATAATGTTTGTAAAGTTAGGGTTAGGACAAATTAGTAAACACAATATGTAATTAAAGAACATGGAAAATCAAATGGTCCCGTTTTCTATAGCCAACATAAAATCCACAGATTTGGTACAAACTGAACAAAAACTAAAGTGCTAGATTGAAGTGATTCTTATCCATCTAACAATAAAAATATAAATAATTCGATTTTGTAATATATGGCAACCAATTTACAAAAAGTTATTTATACCAACCAAAACAATTCCCAATTTTGCTCGATTAAAGAAAAATACTGTCTTACAAAACAAAGTGACTTCTCAATTATAGAGACTAGAGGCACCGCGTCTCCGGCCGGCAAAACTGGCGATTTTCGCCGACCGAAAAGGCACTCAATAAATTAACAAGTTTTATACAAAAATATGAACAATTCTTTTTTTAGCATACGAAGCTACAACTTATGTCAGTCATTTTAGGTTTGAAATAAGTTAAGAAACCTAAACTAGTGTGTTTTATTCCTAATTATAATCTAAACGGTTCCCGATCTTCGATGGTTGACTTCTTTCGGCGGGCTTGACCCGTCGGCGTTTCGGATGCTCCAGAATTTCTTCGGAGCAATCGCGATACTGCCGTTGGTTGATCTGGATAAACTGGGGTATTCGATCCGGATGGTGTTCGAGTCCTAGATAATACAACAATGTTCACTCACACTGAACCAGACTGTTTTTCATGAATATTGAACAAATTAGTTGGAGACAAAAAAAACTATCAAAAAAAGTGAAAATTTATGAACCGAAAACTGTAGACATCTGGAACGTTTTTTTCTTTTCTTGAGATGAAATTATAAAGAGCTTTGAAGCTCAGTTTTGAAGATTTTTACTAAGAATTCTGAGAGGATTTTAGCTAAAAAGACACCAGAGAGCAGCAAATGATTAAACGTTTTAGAGCAATAAAACAAGCTGCTATTTGCCAGGATCATTAAAAAAGTAGAAGATTGAAAAAGGCCAAGTTGGCAGTTGAAACAAACGTTTTAATTTAATTTGCTATCTTAATACTAAACTTAAAATGCGATGCAAAAGCGTATTGACTACTGAATATTGAAAATATAGGCAAATTTAAACAGTGTTCATCCATATACTTTCATCAAAAATCAACAGGTGTGCTAAACATTGAGGATAAAGGAGCTTCTTGTGTATTGAGAGCGAAAAGTACGACTTTTCATAGGGAAAAATAAAGGTCTTTCCGAATATTACATAACATACAGAGTGTTCCATTTGGCAAAATTTTATTGGAGTCGTTTTCATTTGTATCTAGAAGATCAATAATTTGAAGACAACCTGCACAATTTAGAACAAAAGCTGTATCTGAGGCTCAGGCCCAGAGCGAACATTTTAAAAGTCCATGGAGCGAAATCGCCTTGTACTACAGGACTTCTTGAAGCTGTTTTGAAAAAAGAAAATATTATTTAATATTTCGCAAACTAATCGAGAAGCAAATATGATCGGAGATAAGAAAAAGAAGAGTCCTTTTTAAATGGGTTGTTTTTTTTAAGGTGTGGAGAAAATATTGCGTGTTTTTTCACTTCGTTCGGCTCTCAAACTACAGGTTTCGCACAAAAGGTGAAACTTACTATTAATGCTCGAGTTATTTAGCAACGCGCGTTAGCAAAATCTCCCCATGACTTCTCGCTATCATTTGAAAGCGAGAAATGTGTCAATATTTGTCGAAAAACCTGTTTACCAGTTTGTCTCCGAATTCCGTATTATTCAATACCTATGCCTATGAGTCAATGCAAGCGAAATTATTCGCAGTTAAGTTCAATTCGAGCCGCAGTGAAGTGTGTTTTAGTGTTGAGTGTAGTGTGTTTTATGGGTAGTGTGGTGAACAAACAGCATCAGTGGGATATTTTTCGGATGTAAGTTGTAAATTTGCCTATACTTTCAAGCGTTGCATGTTCGTAGTCAATACTGCGCAAAGTTAATAATTATTCGCTGCGCTCAATTAGTTCCTAAAGCATCAAAAAGTTAAATCTGTGTGTTAATTTACCTAGATGAGGTCCTTAAAGTTGGGGGCAACGCCAATGGTCACTTGCCTAACTTTGTTCGAGCTTGCACTCCTGCGTTAAAAAGGCACAGAACATGCCGGTTAGTAAATTGGTTAAAGTCAAATTAGAAAAATAAAACATTTTGAAACTGGCCAGTTAACGAAACCCACTTTAAGCGAATCCACATTGGTTGAAGTCACTTAAAGCAGTTTCAATGCACAAAAAAAAACAATCCATGCATCAAACGTGTTACTAATTTAGGTCCATTTTTGCGTGCCAACACTACACAGTCAATACATTTTTATTTACGACGATAACAAACAATATTCCATGCATTTTGCCATGCAACAACTAGTCTTTACCTCTTGAAAAGAGGAATTTTCGATTTGCTTGATGTAGATTTGCTGCGGTCGGTTAGAAGAAGAAAAATATTGTTAGGTATCAATTGTCGACATGTACAAAACACAAAAAACGAGTTTTTCCCCACAAAAACCAAACTAGCACAAAATTTCGAGTTTTTAACTGGAACGTTTTCGGCTTGTGCAATATTAACTGAAAAATCTCCCAGATTATGGACTAAATTTCAAAATTAAAATTGAAAATTACTTTCTGGGAGACGGTCTATTCTACTAGATATCTATACGTTCTTTTAGAGTAAAAAAAATTGAAAAATGAAGAAATCCCTCATACAAAAAAGTGAGGACAATCTGCAATTAATAACCCAAAAAAACGTCCTCCCTTTCCCACTAATTAAAGAATACTGAATTGCACAATTTTAGCGCAACCGGTTTATAAAATGGTGCGAAAAAGTCCTCTTCAGAGTTTTACGACGCACCTTTGGCGTCTGTTTATTGCAACTTTTTTATACGTTGACGTTATTTGCGTTAATTTCAACTGGCAAATATATAGTTGAAACTGAGCATCAAAGACAAATCGTAAAACACAAAACGACACACTGATAAGTCGAGACAAAACACATTGACATGCACTACAAAGATTTACCCAGAAGAAAAAGACATTGAACAGGAACTGGATGTGGAAGGCGATTCCGGTTCATCCTTACTGTTCCCTCTATAAATCGGTATGCGAGACCTTGCGATACCAACCAGAGTATTAGTTTTCATTCGTTTGAAACGATCAGGCAATGATTTCTTATTCAAAATGATGGTTGGTTTTTCCAAAAAGCTATTGAAAAATGTTTTAACTGAAGGAATCATCTCCTGATCAAGCTTTTCTCAATCAAGCCCCCTCTAGACAGATCAAACATCCATTCCCATTATTTCTAAGTGATTATCCACCCTTTAAATACTTGCAATTTTGCTCCAAGTTTACTAACTGGTCAACAACAGATTTTGTTACGTTTTCTACTGGTTGTGAGTGGATTAATTTTAGTTCAGTTAAATTAAAAAAAACCAGAACTTCACTGTACCTTAACTGTACTTAAAAAATTGTGTGAACTGTGCATAGTGCGATCAGTGCACGTGTCTGCAGGTGTCGGTGCATTGCCTGCTGAAATTCGAAAATACCAATTCAGAGCCAATTGCTTCAGCCGTTTAGTTGACCAACAAACCGTTAGTTAGTAAACCTTGAAAACCCCACCAATAATTTCCAATACGACATTCGACAATCAAAGCCCCCAAAATGTCCACTACAACGACCAGTTAAGGAGCTTTGAAGGATCACCATCACCAACAAAACTCCTTAAATCAGCCGAAATTTCAACCAAAATATAAAAAAAAACAATCTTCACTTTGTAAGTTTACCTGGATGAACTTGAACTAATTCCTGTTAAGGTTGGTATGCTCGAGGCTCTGGGTATGCCCGTGGATCTACCATGGTTAAAGAAAGAACATGCCCACGATTAGTAACTTTTTAGAGTTATGAGTACGTATTCGGTTCAGATCAGTCAGTTATGCAAATAGAGATGAGTTCAAGCGGATGTTCTGACACAGTGGGCCATAAGAAGTCATTGCTGTCTATATTTTTTAATAGTGTCTCACTCTGGGAAATAGACGATTTAAATATTGGAACAGGGCAAAGAGCAAAGCAAGTTTACGCTCAATGGCAGTATTTGTTGGTAAAGATATAAAGATAAAGAGTGCATCAGAAAGCAGCACAAAAAACAACTTTTTTCTAATGCAACACCCTATTTTATTTTATTTTTGAATTCTTATATAAATTAAATTGCTTTTTGTTATATGAAATATGAACGAAAATTGGGGAGTTTTTTAGTTATTCGGATTTATCGATGGAAATTCGTATTTTTATGGTGTTGATACCTAATTTCTCCGTCGTTTTTAGACAGAAAATTTTTAATTTGGCAAGACAAAGCAATAAAACTGCAGGGTGCACATGATAATAGTCCAAATTAACGTATTTTTCAAGCTCAAAAATTTCGCAGAAAATGAACATTCACATGAGAATGCGAATATTCTTCGTCAAAGCCGAGCAGAACTAAAAACTATCCATGTTTCGTCTATATTTTATATAACAAAAGTCACTGAAATTTACAAGTCAAAATAAAATAAAATATAGAGTGTTCCATTAGGACAAAAGCTGTTTTCTGTGCTGCAACTTTTCTAACGCACTCTTGTATATCCGCGTTCAGTATCTTAACAATATGACAATGAAAATTGTGCAACAAATAAACCCGTTAAACATAAAGTTACTTTACTCTATCGTTCGCACACCCTGTAGATGAGCACAACAAGGCACAGCAAGCAAAAGCTTGTGCGGGAAAGAGAAAAAACATGCCGGATTTGGAGAGCGATGTTTTTTCTCTTTCCGATTCATTAAGCAATCTGCTTTGTTCCACTCATTTGGAAACTATTGAATTCAAGGGCGACCACCGTGAGACACAATTAATAAAATACTACAAAGCACAAAAATGTAACAGTTTATCAAGGCCCTTCGTGCCTAATTGATGTTAAACTAATAAGGACCATAATCAGTATTAATTGACCAAGATTCCTATCAAACCATTCAGATTTTCAATGTTAATCTAACCGCAGTAGTCTACTAAAATTACTCGAGGCTGGAAAAGTGGACTCTTTTCCAGCATAAACTCCCCGTTTCATTGTTGCTTCATATGCGGGTTTGCGTATTTACCTAAGAGCTGGACTGGCCGGAGAGCGAAGACCACTTGGAGTCCTTGGTCTGGAGCCGGTTCCATTCACTGTGCTCTTCCTAGCAGATGATAAAGTTTGCGGAACTAAACCTGAGGTTGGAGTTCTTCTCGGAATCCTCGAGGCGTCCATCTACAAATTTGTCAATTTCGTAAACCCATCAGATAAATATAAAAACATCGGTCGCATTTGACACAAATCTTCCTTACAAGTGCTATCCAAAGACTGATTGGATCCGTGCCTGGATGGTGGTTTGCTTCCAGGTCGACTGCCGGTTCTAGAGGCCGGTCTGGAATTGTTTCTGGACCCACCCGGTGTTAATGTGGAGCGATAGACGGGTTTTCGAGGTGTTCTGAATCCACTTTCGTTATCGCTCAGCGAGTCTGGAGTGCCGGCCGACAAAGTCGACTTTGAATGTCTGGGCAAACTGCCCATCGGCACCGATCGCTGCGATCTTTCTCGGACCTAAATTAGCGTGGCACGTTAGTTGGTTCTAGTCGGCCAATGGGAGCAATGGGCGGAGCACAAAACAAGCCAATCACTACAAGGACTGAGTCACAGACACTCATTCATTCCAGATCAATGTTAACTTAACCGATCAGTGTCAGTGCGACTGTAAAAACTACTTTGAATCAATTCGGTGACAACATTTGATGCGTGCTTGTCTTCACCAGTACTGTTTTACCGCTGTACTCACCAGTAAAACAGTTCTAATCTCATCTGGCGATGTCAATATAATCTTCAATTTGCACGAATGAAGTGAAAGAAAAATTACATACTTATAAATCTGGGGGTAAAGTTGATTTCTAAAAAAATCAACCGTAGTTGGTACTGACCTGCTGAATACCTACCATGGGCATTTGCGACAGATACAACAGTTTGTGATGGTCTTTTTCCGGGCCGATAACAGCAACTGCACCAACCAAGTGGATTAACATTCGCTAACCGTTTAACTTGTACATTCATACAGGGGATAGTAAATTGTTCGCTTGTATAATTGATTGAAATCGTCTGGAAACATCACTCTCATGCACATGCAAACCGCGCTCAAGTTTGTACAGTACTTCCAAAAAAAAACAGAAATCTACAGCTGTAAGCCTTGTATGTACACAACAGTGGTTTGTTGAAAAATAGTGTACAAACTTCACGTATCTATTCCACCTATGCGAAGAAACACAACCAGGGAAATGGGTGCACATAAAAGGTAAGATTTTTAGTGTACGGATCCACACTGCCGGATCGCTACACTAAACTAAGAAGACACAAATCAACGTTACCCAATAGCAAGTGTTCGGATTGACGTGGGCCATGTGCAGAGTGGGGCCCGCCGTGGATCCCACATGCAGCGGGTATGCATTACCAATTTCTCCTCTCGCTCGGATCTCATTAAAGATCGGCATTAGCTCAGCCATATGTTCGTGGGCTACAGGTATAACAAACACGTGCCAAATTTCTCTTGAACCATTTAGTTACCCTATAGAGTGTTTCAGTGTGGTTTTCTTTTGAGTTTTGAGATGTGCTTGAGGCTTTCGATACAGTAAAGTGCGCTTGAAAATTGAAATACTACATAGGGAAAACTTTCTGGATTATCTGGATCTAAGCTAGGAGGCAACTAAGCAACCTCTCTGAAGGAATTAATGATAATAACGGTGATAATGGAACTCAGAGACATGGTTATAATTGTTGAGTGCGCTCGAATGTATCCAGTACTGCTTGAATCCAGCCATCTATCCAGCAGGATTTTCAGCACCATGTTAACCAGAACCAGAACCACTAGAATTATGAACTGGAAACTTGCGATTGTAAAAATCCTTTATGGAAATTCGATTTTTTACCAGAATGGAACAGGCAGCAAATGTTAGGCTGTACTGAAGAACCACTTGGAATCTTGGAATGTATGGCTCGATTTCTCCAGTTATGCGGTTCAGTTGTTTTTTGGTGGCTTTATCTAAGTATGGTTGTCTAAGAAGAAATTTACAGCATGTTGAGGATCTCGGGAGAGATTTGAGCATTTGTAGGAAACTAAAGCAAAATACCTAATTTGGGTTTCCCGCACATCTTCCACACAGTTCCATCTGAATTTCAGTTTGTTCTCTTTTCGTCTCCATAAAGCAATGAACAGTGTAGCTTAAAAACAACAAATTTCTGTGAAAGAAGCAATTGATACTGGAATATTTAGAGCCCAGATAAAGTCCTTTCAAAATCAATAGAGAGTTTTTTAACAGATTGTTCAGAACTTTCAAAATACAGAGTGAACAAGAAAGTTAATGCCCAGTTGAACGAGTAAAAGTGGCCTTTGTTCACTGTGGCCAAAACGACTATTTTACCATGTCCGTACCACATTATTGCTGATTTTCAATGTCTTCTACAATTGTTCCTGTTAGCTTCTTTGGTTTTCTTCTATCCTAATTTGTTGTGTGTTCTAATCTTGATTTTCTCGCCGTTCCATCCATTTCAACTGCCAGTAGATTGTCTTTATGTCTTTGTGTTTCTTCTTGTTTTTCTGTCATAATATTGAGTTCAGTCTTTTAAAGCTTCCTCAGTTTCCCCTGTTTTCGTCCCAATTTTATTAGCCAGGCATATGCATTCATCACCCTTTTTTATTTTTGGATGTTCTAGATGAAGGTCATCTACTGGTTCTTCCCCAACACACAGATATTGAGTTTTGTTCAAAGTTTCCTACATTTCTTACTGGATGTATACTCTAGGTCTTCCTTGTCTTACTACCCGGTCATCTGCATAGTATAATGCAAATAATGTTGTGTAGTTGATATTCAGACTCATTCTCTTAAACATTTTTTGCATTGTACAAATTTGCAGTTGAGAGTTAAAATTTGATGTTTAAGTTAATAAAAATGTGAAATTTAGTTCGTATTTTTGTCCCAAAAGACCAAATTTAGTGTTTCAAATACGAAGTATCGATTAAACGTTGCGATAATGTGATAAAAACTTATTCTAAGTTCGTCGCGTTTCTGTTTAAATTGTGCACATTTCAAGCAAAACGAGCCTCTTTCGCTTGGATTCTTTGGTCATTTTTCCATAACTCCTGATTTGTCTCCATGACCGGTTCGATCTTTGAGGTTTTATTTTCGAAAACTCATTAGTTTGCATTTTATATTAAAGTTTTTTCCAAAGTTTCTTCGTTTGAGCAACATTTTCCGTTTACGGCGGTAATTTCGATTTAAAGTGGAAGGTAAAATTTTGATTTGCACGACTGAATTTGGAGTCAGACCTCAGAATTTTGGATTTAAAGTAAAAAATTGACCTTGGGAGTTGAAGAAGTTGAAAGCGCAACTTTTTTCCTTCCAGTCGGAATTTCGAGGTGAAAGTTGAGATTCAAGTAGAAATTATATCCAAAAGTCTAATTTTTGTGTTTGAAGTTCAAGTTTTGAATTTAAAATGGGAGTTTTCAAGTTCAAAATGGTGATTTTAAGGGCCGAAACGGAATTTATTTGTGAAAGCTGTAAAAATCTGTGTCGGAAAGTTAAAGTTTAGAACCAAAATACGGAGTTTTGTGTTTGAGTCCACATTTTTATTTAGAAGTTGCAAATTGATGCTCAAAACTTTGGCCCCAAATAAAATAGTGTATTTTTGCCGCTATCCATTAACCCAAACCCAACAACAAACTTTTTCTCCAATTTACTTTTTGCATTAAAGTTTTTTGCAAAGTTTCTTTCTTGGAGCGACGTCTAATTTGAGTTTATAGAGACAAATTTTAGATTTCGCCGGAAATTTCGAGATCCAGTTGAAAATGTTCAGTTTACACTTGGGATTTGATGTTGAAACTTCAAGATTTGAGTCGGAGGTTCGCCCAATGCTGTTTTTTTTGTTGAGATTCGAAGCGAAATTCTGTTCAAAAAGTAAAATTTTTGTATTTAGAGTTCAAGTTTTGAATTTAAAAAGGGAGTTTTCGAGTTCAAAGTTAGGAATCAAAGTGGCTCAAAACTTTGGCCAAAAAAATAATGTATTCTTTACAACTATCGATTGACCGATTGACCCAAACCGGACACCAAACTTGACACCAAACTTTTCAAGTTTCAAGTTTACGCTTCAAATTTGGAGATACAGTTGAAAATGTGGAGTTTATAGTAGGAATTTGTTGTTGAAAGTTCAAGATCTGAGTCGGAAGTTCACACAATGCGGTCTTAAAAATGCAAATTTTGCATTGGAAATCGGCATTCTAGAAAAATGGAAATTTCGAGTTGAAAGCTGAGATTCAAGTCGAAATTCTGTCCAAAAAGTCTAATGTTTGTGTTTGAAGTTCAAGTTTTGAATTTAAAATGGGAGTTTTCAAGTTCAAAGTGATGATTTTAAGGGCCGAAACGGCATTTTTTTGTGAAAACTCTAAAAATGTGTGTTTGGAGGTTCAAATTTAGAATTAAAATTCGGAGTTTTGTGTTTCAGTCCACATTTTTAGTTAGAAGTTGCAAATTGATGCTCAAAACTTTGGCCCCAAAAAAAATAGTGTATTTTTGCAGCCATCGATTAACCCAAACCCTACAACAAACTTTTTTCTCCAGTTTAATTTTTATATTAAACTTGTTTGCAAACTTTCTTCCTTGGAAAAATTTTAGTTTTCGCTGGAAATTTCGATATCCAGTTGAAAATGTTGAGTTTATAGTAGGAGTTTGATGTTGGAAGTTCAAGATTTGAGTTGGAAGTTAGCACAATGCTGTTTTTTTGTTGAGATTCGAAGCGAAATTCTGGTCAAAAAGTAAAATTTTTGTATTTAGAGTTCAAGTTTTGAATTCAAAATGGGAGTTTTCGAGTTCAAAGTGGGGAATTTAATGGCCGCTTAGGCATATTTTTGTGGAAACTCAAAAAACGTGTGTTTGCGCATTCAAATTCAAAATCAGACGGAGGAGTTTCATGTTTGATTCCACATTTTTATTTGAAAGTTGAAGTTGAAAATTGATGCGCAAAACTTTGTCCCAAAAAATAGTGTATTTTTGCAGCTATCGATTGACCGATTAACCCAAACCCGACACCAAACTTTTTTCAAGTTTTGAGTTTACGCTTCAAATTTCGAAATACAGTTGAAAATATGGAGTTTATAGTAGGAATTTGTTGTTGAAAGTGCACGATTTGAGTCGGAAGTTCGCACAATGCGGTTTTAAAAATGCAAATTTTGCATTAGAAGTCGGCATTTGGTGCTTCCAATTGGAATTTCGAGTTGAAAATTGAGATTGAAGTGTAAATTATGCCAAAAATAATATAATTTTTGTGTTTGTGAGTTCAG